>JAEIFT010000611.1:0-142090 GCA_018904225.1 Lordiphosa mommai
ATCTTGTTTATGATTTGATCGCAGTAACATAATAGCTGGAAATAACTTAATTTTTGGTTTGAAATAATCCACCCTAAAATCTGCTGATGCCCTGTTAAAAACAGAGCTAAGTTAAAGACTCTGTTTTCTTCGTTATGGATTTAAAGCTCTTTTAAGCCTAAGAATATAATTCTAAAACGTTTTCCAATATAATCTCTTATCGTTGTCTAAAATAGTCAAAGCGGTAAAAAACAAATCTTTCTTAAAACTGAAAGTAATATTTTTAAATTTGAGGAGGTAATTTAGAAACTCTATCTCTAAAATTTAGATTAACATTTTTCTAGCTTAAATATTATGTATACATATATTGATCTCTCCAGCTGAAATATAAATATTTTTAAAAAAAATTATAAATCAGTTAGATAAATTATAAGAAACCGAAACGGTACCGATATAAGCGTTTCTGTATGGTTACGGTTTTTTCGGTTCCTTTTATAACAGTTAACGGGTTTCGATTCTAAAAGCAATTTTAACATCAGATCCGGTTCCCATTTACGTGACTTGAAACGGTTTATTTCGGTTAACGGTTTGGTTCCGGTTACGGTATTTTTCCTTATAATTTCAAAAATGAAGTTTCTTAACTTAAATCAAATTTAGAAATATTATTTCCAATTTAAAAAAAATTTTGTTTTAATATTTAGAAAAAATATAATGTAAGGGAAATTAAGGCAGATTTTATGTTTTCAACTGTTTTAGAGTGTTTAAAAAGCCTTTAGTATTCTAACAGCATATTATGGGCTATACTGACTGTAGTCTTATAAATAGTATGGGTTTTAATTATGATTAGAGTCATAACGAGCTTAAATGGCCTGTCATGCTGAGGAAAGAGATAAAGCATCAACACCTTTTATTCGACTGCCCTGCACTTCTTAGAAAACGCACCCAGTACCTGATAAAAGCATGCTATGTAGATCTCGGTTGTCATTTGCCCCTAGGGGACCTGGCTCTTTTTATCGACTGCTCAAAATGGTTTTCATCGATAGAGACTTGATAGAGACTTTGTGTAGAAACTCCCACTGAAATTTTTGAACAGAACTAAAAACAGGCAACAGAAATAAAAATCTGGGTACCGTATCGGTACCGAAATAATCAGAAAACCGAATGAGAAACTTTAAACGAAATTATTATTTTGGTACGTACCGGAACCGATATTCGCGTCGGAATATATTATATTTTTTATCTCTTACGTCAAAATGACCACTTTTAAAATACCGGAGCCAGAATTCATATGTTTTTATTAAAGGCCTCTTTCCAAATGACCTAAAAATTTATTTCGGCACAATTCTTCATATGAATAGAACACTTTTGAAAAGCTCTAAAAGCTGAATGCTTTTAAAATACTGTCTTATTTATATGAAGCGTAGTGTCGAAATAAATTTGTATGGCATCTGGAATGAGGCCTTAAAGGAGAATGTACTCCATATGCTTCAAAAAGCAATCGATGTCCATCAGCTGCACTTTTCTTCAGATGAAAAAAAAAAAAAACAAGGGCTTTCCGTAAATTGTGTTTTGTTGTTACACAAAAATATTTGTGTTGTTCACACTAAAGTTAATTCCAATAAATATTTTTATTATTGGAGGGGAAAATAAAGCTTTAACATAAACAGAGTGACCAGATAATCCGAGGCAATTTAATGCTAAATATGCCATCTTATGTAAATGCCTTAAAACTTATTTGTACACCCAATAAATAGGTAAAATGGGTTTCTATATGCACATACAATGCCAAGTTAAGTACCCAACCCAAAAATTTTACATTAAATTCATGAAATAGTTTAATAAAAACAAAACATCTTCTTCTTAGTACAGTTGTATCAGTGCTTAACTATTCAGATCCGGAAACAAGTGTACTTATAACTGCTTGTAATTTTCATGAAAACGCACGTCTGTGTCAGCTCCAACTTATTTTTGGCTCCCATAGAAACAATGACAAGGTTATAAAAAACTTTGCTTTGCCCCCCCCGGTTTAAGTTAAAACCCAAGATTACTCATCTTAAGTGCATTTTAATTTTAGAAAGATGCAACCAATTTAAAAATTAAAAAAAAGACTCCTACGATTATTTGTACAAATTATTTTGATTGATATAAAGTGGCACTTTACTGTTAATTTTCGAACAAGTGTTAATATTCCCAAGATATATCGACCTGTTGTTGTTATAGTGGCATTTTGTACTTGGACTTGTGGTACCAGCCGGTCAACTCTTGTCGTTAACTCATTTTAATTGACACTATGGGAACTTTAGTCTGCCAGCCATATTGACCGCCTCACCACCTCTTTTCTGTTTAAACTTGAAGCAGTTCCGTGCTCAATGTTGACATTTCGAAGGCTTTTGTAAAATACACAAAAAGTTAAGAGCTTAATTCAATGTTCACGTAATAAAATTCTAAAGCCAGTTCGAGGCTGACTCCATTCAAAGAAGCAGGAATTTAATTGCGCAACCAGGCAAGGCCCAAACTGAGACAAACAAGAAACTGCAGTGCCTCCTCCTCCTCCCTCCTCACGCTCTCCATAGCAAGTGCGATTTCGAAATCGACACTCAAGATTCAGATTCACTTTTTTGTCTTTGGCTTTGAAGCTTAAGTTGCGCTCAGCTCACGCAAATTTGGTTGTTGCTACCTACTTCTACATTAACGTTCTCTTTTGACCGTTTTTAGCCAAGTAATTTTCTAGGTTAGTTGCAATATTTTTTTGTTTGTTGTTGCTGTTTATGAATGTTGTAACTTGTACTTGTTAATGCAATTGCCAAAATTACAACAACAACAACACAGCTCTTTGCAGTTTTTCATCTCAAGCGTGTCATTATACCATCCAATGGGTCATCCTCCTCAGCAGCTATGAGTATACTCTATAAACAAGTTAGGGGGTATTAGTTATGGAATATAAAATGTTTTTTTTTCTAGAAATATTAATGTTAAGTATCAAACTTTTCTGAGAGCTGAAATTATTAATAATCGTAACAATACGAAATATGAAGTTTTGATCTAATTTTGTAATTTTTTCCTGTTTTTTTAAATAAGTTATAAATAGACATAACTTTTATAAACTTTTATAAAAACATTAAAAAAAAATTTTGTATGTCAGAAATGAGGAATACATTTTTTAATATGACCAAAAATTAAACAAAATAATACCAAATTGTTACTAAAATGAGCACAAAGTGTTCTTAAAACGACAACAAAATGTATGAAAAATGAGCCCAAAGCGTTTCCAAATTAAGCACAAAATGTTATTAACACATCACTGAAACGTTCATTAAGACCGAACAGCGGGTTTAAAAATTGCGTGTATGAAATAACACAATTGTTCAAAATTTAGGAAAAAGCTGAATTTCCCTACTTTTGTCAACGAATTTGCTTGATTTCGTTCTTTTTATTACGATTTGTTTGCAGAGTGAATGAAATATTTTTCTACCAAATACAAACTTCTCCTAGATTGGCAAAATCGTACACTTTGCACCGTACACAATCATTTCAGTAGTCATTCAGGCGAGTGACAACAGGGGAGTGCTGCATTACAAGGCTGCAAGCCTCAAAAATTTTGAAAGAAGTTCGGTTCGAGGGTTCGAATCCTTGAGAAATTTTTGGGTTCCATTCGAGGATCGTTTCCTTAAACCCAGGTGTTGCTTCATAATCGGTTCACTTAGACAAAAAATAATAGTTTGTTTTTTTAAGTTTTAACTTGAATTTGCTTTCTCGGCTAAGAAATTTTGCAATTCGGTTATAATGAAATAACGCTACGATCATTCAGATTACGACGCTACTTATTTTGATTAGATTTTTGGGATAACCATTACATTTAATACCAGAGGTCGCAAAAAGAAGCAAAAATCTAACCCATGTTTTTAAAATAAGTTTATTTCGAGCTTTATTAAGAAAACAATTCGGGGATTACAAAATCCTTACTTTTCAGATCGGTTGAGATATCTCGGAATTTTATTTTATATTTAAAAGAGCAATCTTTTTTGTTAAAATTGTTGCTCGTAGAACTGATGCCTGAAACAGGTTTTAAGACCTTTGAAAAATACCTTAGATCTATGAATACATTGATCGATGTATGTAAAATTCTCTAAAAAAAAACTTTAACATCATTGACAGATTTTTTATTTTTTGATATAAAAAATAGTTTGCTTTCAATTGCTCTCAAAAACATTTGCTTAAATACTTTGATTACAAATTTTGTACGTTTGAAAATTAATTAGTTTATTAACTTAAGCTTATTTTTTTTATAAATTGTCCAGTTTGTGATCAGCTTTGAGGGGGTAGAGGGTGCGGTTCGGTATTTTCAGGGGCTCGGTTTCGGATCTGTTTGCAGCCTTGCTGCATTGAGATGGCATTCGGTTCAACCTAGATCCGAGAACGACTTCCAGTCTTGACAATAACTTCACATAAATGCTAGTAATTTGTACAGTTCGCTGTTATTCATTAAGTCGGTGTCCCTGAAATCTCTTTCGGTTGATTTAAAACAGGGGCAGCAAAGACTGAAGGAAAAGTTCAAGCTTTTAAGCTGCAGATTTCTGCGAAATTCATATTACAATCATAATTTTCTGGGTATTTAAAAACTTAATTACCAATACAATTACCATTACAATAGTAATTAAAAATTGCATTACCAAATTTTTTTCAATAATTGTGTCCAAAAAATTTAATTTTTTTTTAAATTAAAAATAATTGTAGTTATTTCTATGGAAATTTTAATTACTTTAAAAACGGTAAAAAAAAATTTTAAAATTGTAATGGTAATGCAATTTTTAATTACGAACTAATCGTATTTGTAATGGTAATTAAATATTTAAAATTCTCAAAAAAATAGTAATTGTAGTGGTAAGGTAATTTCAATTTACAGATCTGGTTGTATTTAAGGGGTAACATTGGTTTAATAGGGGAAAAAAAGGTATGTTTTCAACACTTTTTTTATATAAAATGACGTCAGAATTGCGGAGCTTTGAATATTTTTCTTTGAAAATTTCAGAAATTCTTTTTTAAATAAATATTTTTAAGACAGTAAAAAGTTTGAATAAAATATTTGATTTTTTTATAAAAAAAAAGTTTTTGTAAATATGATTTTTTTCCCCTCTTAACGTGGAAAAATAAATCAAGTAAGTGTTAAGTAAGACAGGATTCAGGATGGTAACTGAATGTAACAATTACAATATAACACCTAGTATTTAAGAGTAAAAGAGCATTATAAGAGCTTATGACCCTACTCTCATTCCTATCTTAGATGTATATGAGTAAACCAATTTTATCAGTTCTCAATTATTCAGCCATTTATGCGAATTTCTACTTACAAATGCCTTGATTAAGCAAATATTACTTTAAGGCCTATACACTCAGAGAAAAAATCGAGCAGATCGTGCTTGATATCAAGCAGATTTCGTGTCAGAAGTTCGGCAAGACAGAATTTTCTTGGATTCAAGAAGAATTTTCAAGCTAGATTCGCTCTCCGCAATGCGAACGCCTCACCTCCCTTGCCACCAAACTCAAAATCGAGCGCACAAGTCTTCTCGATTTCAAGCAGATTTGTTCTTGAAAATTCAAGACAAAAAAAAATATATTGAAGCCGATTTCAGTCTTGCCTAATTGTGATAGATTTCTCTGGGTGTACTCAGTTGATACAGAAATTATTTTTGTCCCACTATCATATTTACATATTTCATAGGAAATAACCTTAGCTTTTCAAAAAAAAATACATTTTTTTTTTAAAATACCCATTTGGGACAAAATTGAAAAATAACGGTTAATTTTGGAAAATAGGGGTGAATTTTAATTTTTTTAAATTTTTGTTATTTTTTTCAAAAGTACATGAAAAATGCTTTAAAATGACATATTCACAATTTCAAATCGATAAAGTTTTGTCATAGTTATACGATTTTAAAAATACCAATGTCACTTAAAATGTCAAAACTTCCCCCCCCCCCCTAATTTCTACAATTTTTTTTTAATGGGTTAATATTTTGGGAATTTATTACCTTTATATAGGATAACAATCCACCAAAATATCAAGCCAATCCCATAACTTTCATTTTTTGGCTGGGACGTTTGAGAAAGAATGCCCCATATATAAAGTTTCGATCCAAAAATAATATTTGAATAAATAAATAAGAAGATAATTATTTATTTAAATTTTCCTTAAACGCTGATGTTGACAATTTGTGGCATCAAATCAAATCAAATTCCTGTTTAATTGCATAAATGCCTTGCTAAGAGTATTCATTATTGCCAAAAGAAAACAAAGTTTAAAGTCAATCTCAGGCAAACTTTCCCAGGCATTTTCTGCCACATGAAACTCGAATTGTACAAAACCGCTTCTTAGTGTTCACTTTTGTTGTTTCAGGAAATAAGTGTAAACAGTTTCCGTTTGGACCGAGTGTCAATCAGTGGGTCCAAAACTTTTAAAAAGTACAGAGTATAAAGAATTATTCCGCTTATTAAGTCATTCCCAGGTAACCAGTGTTTTTGTAAATTGTAAATTGATATTCAAAAAGATTCTGTAATTTTGTGAATTAAATCATCGAACCTGTTTTCCTGTATTGCTCAATTAAATAACACTTACAATAACAATTTAAAATTTATTTATAAATAACTTGCGTTGGGGTATACAACATTCGGTTTGAGGCAGTTGCTCATCTCCAACTGTTGATTCTTGGCTATTGGTTGTGTTTGTTTGTGCTTCGCAAGGTATTTACAGAAAGAAAAAAATAAAATTCATCAGATGCCCTGCCAATCGCATAATTTTTTCTTCGGCAAGGTCGTTCTGTGCGTTGGTTCTTTTATAGTTATGTTTCTTTAAATGTAAACAACAACAAAAAAATGTTGTATATGTTGAGTCACAAATTTCAAATGGCAATTTGAAATTAAAATTTTTAAACTTAAACTTGAAATTTTTCATGTCCAATTTCAACGCGATTTGCATTGCCAAAAAAAAAAAATTAATGCGTGTTATTGTTATTGTTGTTGCTTATAATTTATGGTACACTGCTGTTTTGTTTTTATCGCTTCGCGCTGTTGCCGCCGCCGTTGTTTGGGATTTGCGACTGCGTCTTTCGCAGTTATCAGCTGGCTGTCTAGGTTGGCGCATGGCGGCGCATGCGCAAAGCAGTTCACAGTAAAGTACTTTCATGCAACTTGTGCCAACGGTTCAGGGACTCCTCAAGTTCAAGACGCGCTCTAATTACCGCTGTAAATAGGGGTTTACATCATTGTTGTCCAAAAACCAAATTTTAGTTATGTACCTTGAAAGTGGAATTAAAAAAAAAAACAAATTGCCCAGCCACCAAATTAAATAATACAAATTGTGAAATTCTCAAGTGAAGTGACCTTAAAATACAAAAAAAAAACAATCATCAAACAAATAAAAATAAACAAAAACAACAAAAATGGATAGCAGCAAATTGTTAAAGAACGTTTATGGCATTGATATACACTTCGAAGATCTCGTCTATCAGGTTAATGCCCCAAAACAAAAAGGTAAATTCAATTTATATATTATTAAAATTCAAAGTGTTAACTGATTATTTCAATTGTGTGTGATTCATTTAAGACCTCAAACAGGTGTTCAACGCCAAAAGCATTGGGGAAGGGATAAATTATAAATATATGCCACTTTTACTCAACAATTTTATAATACTGGTTAGTCGTGTACATCAATCGACAGGCATAAGTAGTCACTTGAGATAACACCCCATTTCACTTAGTTAAACATTTTTCATTAACATTTATTGTGTAATTTATGGAAATTGCTTCGTGTGAGTGGAAAAATAACTAAACATTTGTTTTTCTCTAACATAACTAGACCTTGGATATTATTTACTTATTTAAAAGAAGATGGATTGAAGTAAACATCTAGAATAATTTAGAATCTACTTTCTATTCGAATCAGAATATCCCATAAATGCTAAAATATGCAAAAAATTTCCAATATGCGCAAAAAATAATATGAACTAAATATGCTAAATATATTCATTAGTTAAGAGCGAAATTTCAAGAAGGTCTTTTGTTTATTTATGAATCGATTCTTATACTAAAATTTTTGCAATCGAATTGTTTTTTATTTTTGTTTAGAAATGTTTTTGCAGTAAAATATTATATTTACGGCTTGTTTCAAATTCCGGGTTGATTTTTTGAGTTTAAATTTAATTATAGAACGGGTGATTTTTTGATTTTGAAAATTTAAATAAAGTTTGAAAATTTGCATTAGTGAATGAAATATTTATTTGGAGCGATACTTCAATGCCTGTAATTTACTTTTGAAAGATTATTTCATGTAAATGTTGCCTGCGTTTACGCCTGAGGTGGTCCATTCATAAGCTCCAATTTTGGCATACTTTTTCCAGCATTTCGGTCGGTATCTCCAGGGACAGCTATAATGTTTTTATCCAGGGTTGAAATTTTATGAGATCTTCCTGTACACGAAAAACTTCACTTAGCCAATCAAAAAAAAAAATAAAGTTCGTTCAAATCACATGATCTTGGCGGCCAATGGACTGCTGCAAAACGTGAGATTTAGACGGGATTTACACCATGAAGCAAACTTCATGAAGTTTTCTAAGTAGGCGAGAGATTTATATGTATTTCCTTTCTATACGTTTTAAAGGTCTCAAAGATTTTCTCTAAATTCGTCGCCTACTAAGAAAACTTCATGAAGTTTGCTTCATGGTGTAAATCCCGACTAATTACTCACCAAACTCGCCTCTCAATTGGTCCATGGATTCGCGTGCCGTGAGGCATGTGGCACTGACTTGTTGAAACCACATGTCAACCAAGTCCACTTCTTCCATTTTGGGCCAAAAACTGTTGATAATAATTGCACGATACCTTGTTTTTTTAAAAATGCTGCCGCCGGCCCACAAACCGCACCAAACCTAAAAATTTTCAGGTTGCATTGACAGCTCTCAAACTGCCTCTGGCTTTACTTTAGACCAAATTCGGCAATCTGTTGAGCCAAAAATGAGATTCATCGCGGAAGATAATTTTTCGATGCACAACACATTTCTCACAGAGCATGACCCAGCAAGATTTTAACGAAATCTTCGATCACATTCGAGAATTTTTGGCCTTGATGAGTCCTATTTGAGTTCTCTTGATGATTAAAGGGAGATCAAGTTCATGTGCGATTTTAAGAAAATTCGAAAATGACTTATTCATATGCTCAAAATGTTATGTAACTCATAAATCTAGAACTGGACTAGGCAAAATGAGTGGAAACTGATCAGAAAAGCGGATTATAAGTGACCCTTCAAGGTACGAAAGTATAATTTATGGAATGAGTATAATGTATTATAAATGAGTATTATTTTAATCAGATTGAGGACTCTAATGTGATTAAAAATTTCATAAAATGCTTGCTGGGGAACTTTGACAAATAAATTCAAAGATTTGCAAGCGCTATTCGTTTGTTAGGTTATTTACGGTCAAATGGCAAACCTAAGTAAGCATTTTTGGTGTTGCCACATTTTATGAATTACGCACGAGGTGATCAAAAAAATTTGCACTATAAAACAAAATAGCATAAACTCGGAATTAATCTACCAGGGGTCAAAATTACTTAACTATTGACTAGGCTAAAATAAACTTTTCATGACATTTTTGACTGAAAATTAAATAGTTTCTATAAAAGTTGATTTGATTAACTAGGCTTTCAAAAATGAACAATAATTAATTTAAACAAGTAAGAACGCTGCAGCCGATTGCGAAATACCCACTGCACTGGATTATGTGTGTTGTCATACGAATATATAAACATCACATCAGCAGCAGACGTGACGTATGTTTCGGTAAAAGGTTCTGTTTAGGTTATTTTTGGTATACCGATTCATATCGGTGTGCTGGTAAAATTTTAAGATCTAACTCTTCATTAAAAATACACCATGAGCGCTAGGACAAGACCAAGGATGGGGAAATTTTTGTCAGATACCCAACTTTGAATCTGCGTACCAAAAATTTAATTTCGGTCAAGGGCCGCTGCCCATGGGAATCCGGCTACGCCCTTTTTTTAAAGGTTGAAGACTCCCTTAAGCAACTTATAAAATTTCAGATGCAGTATTTAAATTCGACCTTAAAGAAAGCCTGCATAGCAACCATTTTGAAATTTCATCCAGTATTTAAGAATCGATATTTTGGGATTCGAAAAAACCGAACCGGTACAGTTTTGGTCCTTAGTTTTTGTTCTTTTTTTCAGTTTTACTGATGTAATCAAGATTCTCACAGCGTAAAGCGTTTATAAAATTAAGAAGATGTACATAACTGGTGGCCGTTTAATTTCCCATAAATTATAGAAAGTTATGCTTGCCGTTCCATCAAAACAATTAAGCTTAGAATGATTATTTTCCGGGGTAAAATATATTATGAGGTCGATAAAGTAAGAAAAGTTATGCTTGCTGTACCAGCTACACAATTTATAATGTTTAATTTACTTTCTTTCTGTTCAATAAAGTTCGTATAAAAACTTACATACACATGTGTATAAAAAAAGAATGTGATATAAAGAATATAATGCGTCGCTAGTAAACAAAACAAAAAATGTATCGCGACGTCACAGGCACTTTCTATATGTGTGTACCGGTTTGATATTATGTATTTAAATGTGTGATGCGTCAAGGAAAAATTTAAATCAAAACAAATAATTTAAAAACAAATTTAAATTAATAAAATTCAAACTTCCTACGTCAAACTTATTTGTTAAATAACGTCACGAACTTACAAAGTCAATGGGCCATGCTAAAATTCTAAAAAAAAAATTCCAAATAAATACTTTGAACCGTCGGAATTCGATACAATAATACACCTGATTTTAACGAGGCAAACCGCGACTTGTATAAATCCGCGAAATTTTTAACATTATTTATTTTCAACTTGCAATTGGGTTTCCATTTTGCCCTTTTGTGGGTATATTCGTTTGTTAAAGCTCTTATAATATTTCCAGATTTTAAAAAAATGTGGAAGGTGGTTAAAACGCTAAAAGCAGTACATTGCAATATTATTATGCATGTTGAAAAAATACAAAATATACATATGGAAAATTTATGCTGTCATTTAGTATTAATGCGCAGCTCGTCTTAGGCATTTTAGGAAACACTGGGATCAAAAAGGTTAAGTTTGTAAATTAAGTACGAGTATTTCTATTTAACCAACTAAAAAAAACATACAAAAATATTTCATATTTTATTAATTTAAGTAATACTTTTAATGAGTAATGTTTATGTTCATATGTCTACATCATTAACCAGACAAAAGTTCAGCTACAAAAAGTTCAAAAACTAAAGGGAAGCAGAGGTTAAAAAGGTAGGGCGAAGTACACAAGTAATTATATTGGAGCACTATGAGGCAAACCCTATAAAAATTATAAAAAATTCAAAGTGTGTGTAAGTTAATTGAAGATAGTAAAAAACAAGGCTAAGTTTAATTGCTTAAATTATTTCAAGCAAAAGAACATGACTTGATACCAGATTACAAATCTAATTAAGACGCAAACCTGTTAGCTAAGACACCAACCTTTCTAATAAGAAAATACTAAATATTGAAATATTTTTTATCATTTTGTTTCTTTGCTAAATATTCCGTTCATTAAAGAACCAATTTTTTCTGTTTCAATTTTACAGAAAGAAAATCAGTCTTATACATACATTTTTTTAAATACATAACTTAAAAATTTTCTTAATTACTATTTTTAACGACCTTTACCAATGTGTGACTTTTACTGTCAACTCAATCAAGTTAAATTCTATTTAACAAAATATTCCTTTCAATTTATTTCAGGCAAAAGAACACAACTTATTACCAAAATACAAATCTAATTAAGATGCAAACCTGTTAGCTTGGACACCAACCATTCACATAAGAAAATACATAATTTAAAAATTTTCTTTATTACTTTTTTTAACGACCTTTACCAATGTGTGACTTTTGCTTTTAACTCAACTAAGTTAAATTCTTCTTTACTTAATTTTCCTTACAGACAAAAGAACACGACTTAATACCAAATCAGAAATCTGTCTAATTAGGACCCAAACCTGTCAGTTGACACCAACTTCATAAGAAAATATAATTTAAAATTTTCTTATTACTTTAACGCCTTTTCCGCTTTCTTCAACTCTCGTTAAATTCCTACTTATTTTCCTTAGCTTAGACACCAACCATTCAAATAAGAAAATACTAAATATAGAAATATTCTAAATCATTTTGTTACTTTGTTAATATTCCTTATATTAAAGATCCAATTTTTTTCTATTTCTATTTTACAGAAAGAAAATCCGTATTAAAGGGCATTACAGGCACCTTTAAATCGGGTGAATTGACTGCCATTATGGGCCCCTCGGGGGCAGGTAAATCTAGTCTAATGAACATTCTGACCGGACTAACAAAAACCGGTGTCACCGGCACCATTGAGATAGGCAAGGCACGTAAATTATGTGGCTACATAATGCAGGATGATCATTTTTTTCCCTTCTTCACCGTGGAGGAGACAATGATGATGGCAGCCACCTTAAAAATTGCCAACAAATGTGTCAGCATGAAAGAGAAACGAAATTTGGTAAGTGAATAAGCAAAAAAGTGTTTAATCAATTCTTAATCAATAACAATTTCTTATGCAGATCGACTATATGCTAGATTCCCTTAAATTGACCAAAGCGAGACAAACCAAATGCTCGAATCTGAGTGGTGGACAAAAGAAGCGTCTGTCCATTGCCTTGGAATTGATAGACAATCCTGCGGTGCTATTTTTAGACGAGCCAACAACGTGAGTAGTGATAAATGAAATAAAGCCAAACCTGTTGTTGTGGCTGACGGTTAACCCTGAACCTGAACCTGAACCTGTATCTGTATCTGATACACCTTTCTCCCACCAAACAGCGGCCTGGACAGTTCCTCTTCGTTTGATACCATACAATTATTGCGAGGATTGGCCGATGAGGGACGCACAATTGTGTGTACCATACATCAGCCCTCAACGAACATATACAATCTCTTCAACTTGATCTACGTGCTCAGTTCGGGTCAATGCACCTATCAGGGTACACCTCAAAATACGGTTAGGTTTTTAAGTAGCATTGGACTGGAATGCCCTGCCTATCATAATCCAGCGGATTTTTGTGAGTATTTAAAAAATTAATTGAATTATTTTAGACTTGAATCAAGTTCAACAAAAATTCTTGATTTAAGTACAAATACGTGGGTTGCTATTTAAGTTTCTGGCCTAGGTCACTTCTAGCCATTTTAGGACCAATTGGCCTTTTCCCAAAAAAAGTTTGGACTTTTATCGATAAAAGCTCCATACAACTCTTTCATGTGTGACCACGTTTGATATCGATTAACGATTAATCAAAAACTTACCTCGGCAGAAAAATGGAATTAACTCGTGAAAATTTTCGTGCAATCATTTTTCACAACTTTCGACGTGGATTATCACGATGAACTTAAATCTTTGTATGGCGATGAAGCACCATCCTATAGCACTGTAAAATATTGGTTTAATGAAGCGGGCGACATTAAGCCAATTGAAGGTCGTCCCAAAAACAGTCGTTGTGCCAGAAAACATTGATGCCGTGCGTGAACTGATAATGCAAGATCGTCATGTGACATACTGTGCGTGAGATAGAGGCATCCTAGGGCATTTATTCCAACAGCATACATTCGATATTGCATGAAAACCTGGGCGAAAAAATTGTTTCTTCTCGTTGACAATCGCTCAAAAAAAGGCTCGTGTGGATTGGTGCAAAGAAATTTTGAAAAAATATAATCGCGGTGTTTCAAAAGACGTTTATAAGATCGTCACAGGTGACATATCATGGATCTATGCTTATGAGCCCGAAACAAAACAGCAATCGACCGTGTGGGTCTTCGAAGACGAGCCAAATCCAACGAAAGTCGTTTGTGAAAGAAGCACTTCGAAGCAAATGGTCGCCTGTTTCTTCGGTAAAACTGGTCATGTGGCGACTGTTCCGCTTGAGCAACGTAGAACGGTCAATTCAGAGTGGTACACCACAATTTGTTTGCCTGAAGTCTTTGGAGAAATTTGAAAAACGAACAAGAGAAGACAGATCATTGTGCACCATGACAATGCGAGCTCTCACACATCAGCTCACACCAGCGCCTTTTTGACCGCCCAAAACGTCGAATTGATGGGTCATCCGCCGTACAGCCCTGACTTGGACAATGACTTCTTTTTATTCCCGCACACAAGGGAAAATGCGTGGTCAACGATTTTCGTCGCCAGAAGATGCTGTTGAAGAGTTCAAAAACCATGTTTTGGAGGTGTCTCAATCGGAGTGGAAAAAGTGCTTCGACAATTGGTTTGAGCGCATGCAAAAGTGTATAAATCTTGCTGGAGAATACTTTGAAAAACAATAAAACCATTTTTGATAATAAATATTCGCGTTTTCATTATTAGGCCAGAAATATATATAGCAACCTACGTACTTTATTATTAAAAGGTTTTGGAATAAGAACATTTCGAATCTTATTTTAAGATCTTGTAGTCTTAAACCAATTCCGATTAACTTTTGAAGAATTTTCTTCAATTAAATTTATTTTCTTTCAGTGCTTGAGTGCGTCAATGGCGACTATGAAGATCACACACATAATCTGACCACCGCTGCACAGGACACACGCTGGCGTTATGATCAACAATTGATGCCAGATGACACGGATCCTCCCAGTGAGGCAGAATTGGCCAAATTCAATGAGTCTCAGTTGCAGTCAAATACCAAAACAAAACCAGTTATGAAAAAATTGGACTCTTCCAAGGAGTTAACCCGACACACTTATCCACCAGCGGAATGGATGCGTTTGTGGCTGTTAATCGGACGCTGCCATTTGCAGTTCTTTAGAGATTGGGTAGGAAATTGGATACCACTCATAAATTGTCAACTTTTATAACCACCTGCCTCTTTTCCAGACCCTCACCTACCTCAAACTAGGCGTTCACATAATTTGTGCTATTTTGATCGGTTTATTCTTTGGCGATTCCGGCAGCAATGCCACCAAACAAATCTCCAATGTGGGCATGATCATGATTCACTGCGTCTATCTGTGGTATACCACCATTATGCCTGGGATTTTGCGATGTAAATATGATCTATCTTTTTTATACATTTATAAGTTAATTTAACAAACTATTTGCAGATCCTTCCGAAATAGAGATAATTAAAAAGGAAACCTTCAACAATTGGTACAAATTGCGAACGTATTATCTGGCCACCATTATAACCTCAACGCCAGTGCATGTAAGTGGAAAATTAAATATAAAGGATGGCTGATGAATGTTGCTACCAAAAATTAACGTAATAGCTTTTATGTTGTAATTTAAAAAAATGTCATGAAAATACTTCCAGCTCTTAAAATAATTTATATTAATATATAAAATGTTATTTAAGTTTATTAATGTAGCAACATTCATCAGCCACCCTATACTTAAGGGGTTATACGCAGTTGCAAGGCCCAAAAAATACTTTTTTAAATAATTTTTTTTAGAAAGGGTTTTTACTGTACAGTTGGAAGGACATAGCGACATAATTCCGACGACATAATTCCGCTCAGGTCAAATGAAAGCGGAATTATGTCGCTTTTTTCTAGCGGAATTATGTCGTTTCAAAACGACATAAATCCGCGCGGAATAATGTCGTTTTATTCTAGCGGAATTAGGTCGTTTTTAAACGACATTGTTCCGCCGTCCCAATTAGAATATTTCCCCGCGGAATTATGTCGTTCTGAAAAGACATAATTCCGCGCGGAAATGTATTAAATGTATCTACATAAAAAAAAATTGGTAAAATAATTTGTTAAAAAATGTTTTCTAAAAAAAAAATTGATTAATTTATAAAATGTCTACGCCCTTTCCAATTGCATATATGACTCGATAGATGAAGGCGTCCCGCGTGAATCAAAAACTTCGACATGAGGGGTGACGGTGCAAGGTATGCACTAGGAGTCTAGTCAAAATTTACCACTTAATATTAATATCAGTGACATAATTCCGCGCGGAATAATTTCGTTTTTTCTAGCGGAATAATGTCGTTTTGAAACGACATAATTTCGCGCGGAATAATGTCGTTTTTTCCTCGCGGAATTAAGTCGTTTTAAGATGACATAATTCCGCCGTCCCAATTAGAATGTATTCCTCGCGTTTAGAAACGACATAATTCCGCGCGGAATAATGTCGTTTTATTTTAGCGGAATTATGTCGTTTTAAAACGACTTAATTTCGCGCGAAATAATGTCGTTTTATTCTAGCGGAATTATGTCTTTTTGAAACGACATAATTTCGCGCGGAATAATGTCGTTTTTTTCCTAGCGGAATTATGTCGCCGGAATTATGTCGTCCCCCCAGTTGGAAGTAAAAATTATTCAGAAAGTATCTTATTTCAAATTTCTAAACGACACTTAGATAATCTAAAAATATTGAAGAATACGGCTCCTCTAGACAATCTCCTGAAGGTCCTTCTAAAAAGGCGTTTGGCAGTGATCACTCTATCTCTGGTTTGGCTTATCAGAAATCGAAAAACCAGATAGATTCTTTTAGGGGATAGATTAATGCTGGGATTGATCAAAGGACTAGTTAAAATTTCAATGCTTAATAAAATTGCGACAATTAAAAAAAATTTTAATTTTCGACCCAAATTTTTCAGAAAAATAGTTTAAAGAAAATAGAAATATTAATCGGATATATTAATGCTTCAATTAATCCCAGTAAGATCAGATCGATCGCTTCAGCCGTTTTTGAGATACAGTGATCACCGACTTGGAAAACACAGTTAAAAGTGAAATAGAAACCAGAAAGTCAATAAAACACTTTCTTAGGAAGAATCGGCTAAAAGATGTGATCTAATTCGTTTTGTTATTCGTTTTTATCCTAATACAATTTGAAAATTTTCCAAATATCATATTCTTAGGGTAGCTTTACGTACTCAATACGTCGTTAAAGTGAACCCTTTGTATGTGCAGTTTTGTGTTCGACCTTTTTGAAAGGATTCCGGTTTTATTTGCGGTTTAGTTTACGGGCTCAGAACCGATATTCAAAAACTGGGTTTCTTAGTGTACAAGCTTTAGTCATAGAAATTTCAGACAGAGACTAAACCCGAAACGAATAAGGGGTACTAATTTTGCCGTTTGCTTTATATCGGATACGATTTTTCTAGGGTTATGGAATATCGTTTAAGTAAAGGTTAGCGTAACTGTTAAATAAAGCTATCGAGCCGAGCAATTATCGATAACATACCCTTTATTTGTTTAAATTTTAATCTCTGATTTTTCATCCTTACCTTGGACCATAATTAATTCTATCTTTTTTAACTCATTTTAGATCATATTTTCGACGATATATATAACCATAGGTTATCTGATGACCGAACAACCCATTGAAATGGATCGTTTTGTAAAATATTTGCTCTCCGCTGTGGTGGTCACCATATGCGCAGATGGCTTGGGTGTGTTTCTGGGTACCATACTCAATCCGGTGGTAAGTTTGAGGCAGATATATCTATAGATAAATATTAATTTAATTATCTCCTATTTTTCTTATAGAATGGAACCTTTGTGGGAGCCGTGTCCACTTGCTTTATGCTAATGTTCTCCGGTTTTCTAATCCTACTGAATCACATTCCCGTGGCCCTACGCTTTGTGGCTTATATATCGCCCATGCGCTATGCTTTGGAAAATATGGTTATCTCTTTATATGGAAATCAACGAGATCAGTTGATCTGTCCCACCACCGAATTTTACTGCCATTTTAAGTGAGTTTGATTTTTAGACTCAAAAAATATTTGTATTTGAAATGTGTTCTTTATTTTCAGAAACGCCATCACTGTATTACGACAATTTGGCATGGAGCATGGCGATTTTGGCTATAACATTATGATGATCTTGGGCCAAATTGCTCTATTCAAAATATTGGCCTATTTCACCTTAAAACGTAAAATGAAATCAAATTAAGTTTAAATGATTTAAGTAGTATTTTTGGGCATTATACTAACCTATACGTAGGTTATTGAATTGAATGTGATTTTTATGTTACTTATCGCTTAGTTGCAAAGCGAAACAACCCTCAGTTTTTTTTTCTTATCCCGGCGTGTGATACTTTAACAAAAAAAAAAAACAATTTAACTACAAAAAAAAAGTGCAACAATTGTAATATGTATAAATAAAACTAGCGAATATAGTTTTTTATATTGGAGATATATGTTTGTATTTGTACACTATAAATGTATGTTAAATGTAATCAGTTGTTTAGTTAACACTTTATAGTTTGTAAGAAAAGTTTGATACGAAACTTTATGCGAAATATAGAAAAGCACATTTTTTTATGTCGAATTTATGGATATATTTGAAAGAAATAAGCCTATTAAAATTTCTGAAAAAAAAACACTGGGAATTGGAAACAAAAATTGATAATTAAACAGTTTTTTAAATATTGCTTTAAGGGTAAGTAAATTGAAATGGATTTTGAAAATCCCGCCAATGGAGTTAGTTAAACGGCAACTTGGTCAACAGTGCTGCCAGATGAAGCAGTCATCTGTAAAACTGTTACTTCACTGCTACTTGTGACTGGCATATTAAATACAGTAAATATCGGCTATATAACAAAAAGATTGCATGCAAATGCGTATAAGTTAAAAGTTAAAATTTTAGAGCAATTTGCTCAAATTTAATAAAAAAAATTTAATAATTTGTATGAAATATATTTATGAAAAACTTTTTTTCAACAAAATTAAAATTGCTGAGTACAATTCAAATCTGATTTAAGCTAATCCTAGGTACTCCACAAATCACGACCAACCCAAAAACGACTATTTGGAATGCGATTTGTAGAACACAGGGGAATATCTCTAAAATTGAAGAGTCATTTTCTTAAATGCGTTACAAAAAAACACTAGTTTACAGCGAAAAAGACCCATTGAAACCAGAAATTTATAATGATGTATTTTGGAATTCTGAACTCAAAAATGAATTAAAAAAATTTTTGTATGGACACGTTTTTGAGTTAGATTTTTTTGTAGTTTTTCGGTAGGTACCCATACCCTTTAAGCCATATCTCGAGTTACAAACATTAGATAGAGTCAAGCAAGGTATTAATCAAAAGGGTATGCAATTTCTAATAATCTAGTTGTACAACATTTTCAAATCGGTTTAGTAGTTTGAAAGTTAGAAGCAAAAATATTTCGAAAAAATTATAATTTTTTTCTCAAAAACGTGAAAAATTTGATTTCCTAAAATCTGTAAATGGTTGAAAATTAAAATCAAAAAATTGTTTTTTCTTTTGCACTCACTAATTGTACTTTTACGAAGAAAATAAGGTATTGATGACGAAAATCCGTGGATAAATAGCGAAGTTGTGAGAGTCAAGTTTGACTATTTTACGTGATTATTAAAAAAAAATTTTTTTACTTCGATTTTTGCTCAATGTACAAGTTCCAAAATAAGCCAAACCACAGAAAAAAAAATTAAGAGCAAGACCAAAAACGAAGAAAAAATAAAAATATTTTCTAATAAATACATAAAACACTGAAATTTGACTGTTAGTACTTGGACTCAATTGCTCACAACTCCTTTATTTATCCATAGATATTCTTTATCAATACCTTATTTTTTCGTCGAATTGCTATTCGTAAGAACAAAGAAAAAACAATTTATTTTTATTAGTTTCAACCTTTTACAGATTTTAGAAAAAATTTGGGCGTTAATTTAATAAATATAACAACAAAACTTTATTTATTTTTTAATTATTTTTTTATTGTTAAAATTTAAATTTTTATTTCTATTTTTTAAAACCTTTCAAAAACTTTAGAATGTACAAAATAAGCTACTTAATTATAAACAGGGCTGTAAGCCGCCTTTTGATTGCTCTAGTTCGAAAACGAAATTCCGTTATGTTTTTTTCTGTGACATTTTCTTAACAAATATTCACTGCATTAAATTGCACTCGTGACTTGACTGCGACCAGTCACTTTAAGCCCATCACGACTCGTTACAGTTCAACACTTACCTCCCATCTCTAATGCAAAATTCATAGATGTGGCAACTCTCGATTAATTTTTCAGCTGAAAATTTCTGCTGATTCGCAAAAAGCAAATTTTAACGAACAATAAACAAACCAAAATTCATTAAATAATAAGAAACATTTACCGCAAACATGTTTCGTTCCAGTTTTGACAAGAATCTGGGTAAGTAAGGCCTGCCAACACCTAGCCAAGTTCAGACACTTTGATGTGTGTCTGTGGATGTGACTCATCAAAATGCCAATGAACTGATTAAATTAAACAAAAGATTTGCAATTGATTGAATTCTTTAAAATTTTGCAGAGAATGCCACCAGCCATTTACGCTTGGAGCCAGATTGGCCTTCCATTCTCTTGATTTGCGATGAAATCAATCAAAAGGATGTCACGTAAGCAGCAAAAAATAATATACCACCAAACGGCGAGTTTATTTGTTGTTGCCTTTATTGCAGACCAAAAAATGCCTTTGCGGCCATAAAAAAGAAAATGAACTCACCCAATCCGCACTCGGCTTGCTATTCTCTGCTGGTCTTGGAGAGCATTGTCAAGAATTGTGGTGCTCCCGTGCATGAGGAGGTTTTCACCAAGGAGAATTGCGAAATGTTTAGCAATTTCCTGGAAACCACACCACACGAGAATGTGCGTCAGAAAATGCTGGAATTGGTGCAGACCTGGGCCTATGCCTTTCGTTCGTCCGATAAATTTCAATCCATTAAGGTGAGTCATAAGGGGTAAAAGTGGATGCGCCTTGCCATAGCCTTATCATTTGAATTTAGTTTGAAATATAGTCCAGTAGAGACATTTATCGAACAAACGGTTAAAAATTACGCATTAACTTTATAAGATTCATTGAAATGAGCTAGAAACAAGCTCTCTTCTGTTATTGGTTGAAGTTGTATTTTTAACAACTTAAACAATATTTCATAAGGCCCAGGTAAGCTAGCTAGTAAATACATTTGGAGAGCTCTCTTCTGAGTTGCCGTCTTCCTCTACCTTCTGTTTTTTTTCTTTTTCAAGTTTTTCAACTTTTAATATAAATTTTGGAAATTTTAAAATGGCTCTGCCCTTACTGGAGTGTCCCAGTCGGTAGCGAAACTATATTGTCGTGGTACTCGGTTAGTACGTAGCAAATTAGGTAGGTCTGAGCCGCATTAAGCACCTTGTTCCTAAAATATGAAACAAATCTTAAGGCATTTCGATACTTATTTGCCAATTATCTTGAAAACGCATATCGCGGTCTGTTGGGCGCTTGATTACTTGGTTAATAATGCAATTTTTCTCGAACTTCGGAATTTTCAAAATTTTAAAATTTTTTTTATCTGATTTTATATTTTTTTTTTCCCCAATTTTCGATGTCCTAATTTTGGTTTTCCATATTTAAGTTTTGTCATATTTTTTTTTTAATAATTGGTTTCCTATAATTAAAGAATTTATTTAATATTTTCAATGAACATTTTTCATTATAATACTGTAAGAAAGTTGATTGTGAATCATATGAGGGCTATTAGAGTTATTGGATTGAGGCCTTAAATTGGAAAATTGCAGATAAACCCACAAGGGAGCTTGCTCAAAAGCAAAGCGACAATTGCTTAGGTTCACACTGTTTCTGGTCGGTCTTTTATATATATAACACAGAGGGATATCCCAGTCAGTTGTATTTGTGCATTTCTTTCCTGACGTGACGTGACATACAGCTGCGAAAAAAATAATAGGACCACCCTTACAAGCAAATTTTCCAAAGACGTTATAGCTTCATTTGTAACATTTAGAAACCTTTGAATACGTTTTTAGAATGAGAAGACTCTTTACAATTATGAAAGGAAAAAAATCCGTGGTTTATTTACAGTTTTTAACAAATTTAAGGAATTTTATGAAAAAAATAGGGAAATTAGGCGAAAAAAATAATAGGACCACTTATCAAATATGCACTTAAAATTACAAAAATCACTTAAATGATTACTGAAACATAATTGTATATTAAAGCTAAGATTATTCAATAAATTTCATGTTTATTTGGGATGCCTTTATTGGCTATAAAGGCTGCGCAATGTCCTGGAATCGATTCTATTAAGTCCTGAAACCGTTTAAGAGGAATCTTGTTTCAGGACTCCTGAAAGTCTTCCCATATTGATCCGATGATGGTTGGCTTAACTGTAGTAACTGCCTTTTGATATTAGACCACTGATTTTCAATGGGATTAAGGTCTGATGATTGCGCAGGCCACTCAAAAACTTTCAAACAAAATTTTTTTTAACCATTCCTTTGGTTTTTCCTGGGGTCATTGTCTTGTTGGAAGACGCAAACTAGCGGCATCTCATATTCTGTGTTAGGAAGCATCAAATATCAAAAATATTACCGTATACATGCTGATCCATTAGGGTTTTCATACAATATAGTCGACCTACTCCATAGTAAGAAAAATATCCAAATACCATTACACTTGAGCCTTCATATTTAATGATTTTTCCAGTGTATTTTGGATTGTTTTCTGAGTTAAGAGGACTCCTGGCGTATAAACGAGAACCTTTTCCACGAAACATAACAACTTAACTGTAATATTTCTATAAAATATTCCCACATTTTGGGGATGTCCAATTAAGATGTTCCTTTGCGAATTCCATGCGCTTACTAATATGTGTGGCTTTTAAAAGAGGGACTGTTCCTGGGCCTCCGGGCTTTTGAGTTTTGTTCTCTGGGTCATGTGTGAACTTTTTGCACTGACGCAGTTATATTGAGGTCCTTTTGAGCTCAGTTGCAGCCCTAAAATGATCCCTCTTGTCCTCGCGGATCCATCTTTTGACGTGAAACTGGGCCAGGAATCGCTTTTGTGCAATTGTTTCAGTCTTGTCTTGGTAGTTTATTGCGTTCCGTATTATTTTATTTGAATACCCAACCAATCGAACAACTTCTTGAAAGGATTTTCCAATCAAAATCGATTTTTTTGATGATATCACTTTTTTCCGAACTCCAGTGTTTTCCACGAGCCTTGGATTTGATTTAGCTTACTCTTGATGATCAAAATAATAAAATCAAAGTCAAATCCCTTAACCACATGCTTTTCGTCAAAGTAATTCTGCGAAATATAGCGGTTTCTATGAAGAATGCAAAAGTGGTCCTATTATTTTTTTCGCATTTTTAAGCTCTTTATCCATAAAAAAATAAAAAACAAAAATATTGAGAACCATTTCAAGGGCAGTTCTACTTTTTTCTTATTAGGGGAATACTAAGCAATATTAAAAAAAACAAGACTTGAAAAAATCGCAACACTAATTGTTTGTTTTTTTGATCAAACAGACGAAGTGTCATAGTGGTCCTATTATTTTTTTCGCAACTGTAGGTACGATAAAATATAAAAAAAAATGAATTTAATTACAGTAATTACTTTAATTTCGTCATCAGTTTCAACAGGTCGTTTGGGGTAATTGAGGTGTCATTTGAAGCGTATTAAGAACTAAATTCTGTTTGCGATCAAAATCAGAGCTCTCAAACTAGAAAAATATAGATAAAGTGTATTTTTAGAAGTTTGACAAAGATATTTTATATATTTTATAATTGTAGTGGAAACTTATTCAAGAATTCATAGGGAGAGAAGACGCTGAAGTTGAAAAGTAAACATATTAACATCAAAGAAAACATAAAAACAAACTAAAGCAGTTAAATCAAAGAATCGTGAGAACTTTTTTTTTACCAATAATCGTTAAACAGAGATTTTTGGAAGACGCGTTGAGTGTCATATACTGCTTATCGGTTATTCGACTTGTGTTGTCGGAAACCGCACTTTTATTATAGTCGAAGACAAACTTTTTATGGTCGAAGCCAAACGCTGCGATGAAACCGAGCCTCCTGGTGAAATAACATATGCCAATGCCAAGTCAGACAGTGCTGGCAATTTGTCTTTATTTTCCATCCAAAACTGAAAAATATCCCAAAAAAGTATTCGATATATCGTATATGGTTAGTAGTTTGGTTAGCCACAGACAGACGGACAAATATATATACTTTATGTAGTCGGAAATGATATTTTGCAAACTTCTATGTGTAAAATTCCAAAAAAAGGTCGAAATAGGTTAATTTTTGTTAGAATATTCTCAAATATGTATTTCGGTCTAATATGCAAAACGCATGAGGATTTAAAATAAATCTACTATTCATGATAAAAAGTTAATAAAATTTTCGAAAAGTAATAATGAAATAATATCGGTCGAAATTAGAAACAAGAAAAAGTACTTTTTAAAACGATCAAAATTCCTGAATTCAGAACACGAATCTTTCACTTTTGCCTCAAACAAAAAATCGCAGGTGCTAAGAAAATTAAATGTTTAAAAATAATTTAACGGTATTGATAATATCAATTTGATATATTTCAAGTTACCCAAAAATTCAAAAATTGAACAGAGAATAATTTTTCATGCCAAATTTGCACTAGGCAAAATTCGTTTGATTTACGTTTATCAGAACACAAATCAATTCCATTTTCAAAAATATTTTATGCAACTGGAATTGAGAACAAGGCTAATACGTAACCTTCTTAAAGTAAAACTCGATGTATATTAATTCCAATTGATAAATTTAATTAGACTTCAAGATGTGTAAGCGTATTTCATTGTTCGACTGGCCTAAAGCAAACAATTGTACTCTTTGCCAACTAATTTAATTAGTGAACAAAACGTTTGTTGTGGTGCTATTGCCATAATAAATTTTTCTCATTTAAAAACTCGCCTGAAAATGAGCTCCGAGGAGGAATTGAGCCTGGAGGAAGATGCTTTAGTAAAGCCTTATTTCTGACTGTAATTATATACTCACAATTTATCATTTTCTATATTCACAGGACACCATGACCATACTCAAGGCCAAGGGTCATACATTTCCCGAGCTTAAGGAAGCGGATGCCATGTTTACGGCAGATACGGCACCCAATTGGTCCGATGGCAAGGTGTGTAATCGTTGTCGTGTGGAATTCACCTTTACCAATCGCAAGCATCATTGCCGGAATTGTGGACAAGTGTTTTGTGGCCAGTGCTCGGCCAAGCAGTGTACATTGCCCAAATATGGCATCGAGAAGGATGTGCGTGTGTGTGATGGTTGTTTTGCCTTACTGCAACGTCCAATTGCGGGTGGTGGTAGCAGCAGTAGCAGCACAGGCAGTGGCAGCGGCAAATCGACCTCAAGGGCAGCCGGAGAAACGGATTTGCCCGCAGAATATTTGAATAGCTCTTTGGCCCAGCAGGTACAGGTGAGTGGAAATAGAAAAATTCCCAATTAAATAATAATAAAATGTTCTTTTAGACGCCAGCACGTAAAACCGAACAGGAACTGAAGGAGGAAGAGGAACTGCAATTGGCTTTGGCCTTGAGTCAATCGGAGGCCGAGCAACAGAAGCAGAAACATCAGCAGCAATCCCTAACAGCTGCAGCTACGGCCTATCGCATGCAACAACGTTCACCCAGTCCAGAGGCGCCGCCTGCACCACTTCAAAATCAGCCTGAGGAAATGGCCAATCCGGATTTGGCCAAATATTTGAATCGCAGCTATTGGGAGCAGCGTAAAATAAGTGAATCCTCATCCATGGCCAGTCCCTCGGCACCTAGTCCCATGCCACCCACTCCGCAGCCACAACAACAGCAGCAACAACTCCTAGCGCCTCCCTTTCTGCAGGCCAAGAGTCCAGATGAGGTGCAAATAGATGAATTTGCGGCCAATATGCGCACACAAGTGGAAATCTTTGTTAATCGCATGAAATCCAATTCAAGTCGTGGACGTAGCATCTCCAATGATTCCTCTGTTCAGACCCTATTTATGACACTCACCTCGCTGCATTCCCAGCAGTTGTCCTACATCAAGGAAATGGATGATAAACGCATGTGGTATGAGCAGCTACAGGATAAGCTGGCACAGATCAAAGATTCACGTGCCGCTTTGGATGTGCTAAGGCAGGAGCATGTGGAGAAGTTGCGACGCCTGGCCGAAGAGCAAGAGCGTCAGCGACAAATGCAAATGGCCCAGAAATTGGAAATCATGCGCAAGAAAAAGCAGGAATATTTGCAATATCAACGCCAGTTGGCTTTACAAAGAATCCAAGAGCAGGAGCGTGAAATGCAATTGCGTCAGGAGCAGCAAAAGGCACAATATCTAATGGGACAGACGGCACCATTTCCCTACCTACAACAAGCAAATCCACAACAACATGGTTCACCCTCCCATGTGTACAATCCCTATGCTCCGCCACCGGGTCCAGCTGCGGGCTATCCAGCACCCAATGGTCATGCACATGCACCCTTTCCGGGCATGTATAATCCGGGACTGCCACAACCGCCGCCACAGTCCACAAATCCCACAGCAGGAGCTGTACCTGCCGGTATGATGCCCACAAATGTAATGCAACAGCAGTTGCCGCCGCAGCAGCAGCAGCCACCGCAGCAGCAGGCAAATGTGCCACAAATGATGCAGCCACCACCAACGAACATGCCCATGCCCATGCCTATGCCGCAGCAGCAGCAGCCGCCGCCGCCCGTGGCAGCTCAACAACAACCACCACCGCCTGTGCAAGCTCCTTTGGGTCATGTCATGCTGCAGCAACAACAAATTGTACAAGCCCATCCTCCAGTTGCCGCTCAAGCACCACCACCCGCCGCAAACGAAGTGGCCCACACTCAAATACAGGCTGTGGCTGCCGCTCCTGCACCTCCCCAACAGGCACCCGAACCCTCGACACCAGCCAAGGTAGCAGAACCCGCCACCGCTGAGCTGATTAGTTTCGATTGAGCTGACTTATGTATATCCCCTACTCCTTTAACTTTTACATTGAAAAAAAACATTTATTTTGTTATAGCCAAAATTTGTATTCCTTATAGATTATTATCCCTTATCCTTTAAAAATATGTTGGAAAGTCAAAACGGTTGTAAACCGCGCTAACATTTGTTTATCACAATTTGGAAAGATATTGAGTTGTATTCCACGTCCAAATTCCGTTTATTTTGATGAAAATTAAGTTATATGAGAATATGTTGTGTACACATTAAAAACAAAAAAATTATGTAATCAAAATTTAATGCTTTTTCAATTGTCTTATAAGAAGGTTTGTGTCTAAGACAAAGATGCCCACAGCCCAATTGATTTTGGAAACCGCTGAGCAGCACCCGTTTCACCATCATTTTCTTATATTTATTCTATGTACTCTCCTGGTCTAAGATAAAGAGGATAAAATAGAGTTACGGCTCGTGGTTAAAATTAATTTCAATTTGTTATGGATGATAATTTAGCAGTGGTTCGTTAAAGTGGTACAGAGTTTTTAGGGTTGTCCTTTAAGCTCAATCGCTGGAAAACGACTAATCTGAATTCGATAATAATATTCGATTCGGATCACTGCTGGGAATACATAAACTTGTCTCTTAGGTCCTAAAATTTCTATAAATCCCCAGGGTACCCAATCTCATAAAAATCTTTCAGTCTACATTTTCCTGAATGTTTTATCATAATTTTTTATTTTTAACCTTTAATTAAAATCACCACTTCCAAAATATATGATTACCTGGGGGTTCTTTTTCGATAATCTATTGAAATCGCAAGGATGTTAAATATTTAGAAAGACTTTGAAATATCAAAAATATTATTTGTGTTTTTATTTTTCGCCAAATATTAGCCGATATTTTAAAATGACTTTGAATTTTTTCACTAAAAGATCATTTTTTGATTTTTATTTTTCTCTATTTTTGTTTAGTAAATTATAATCAAAATATTTTTTTCTGATTAATATATCAAAATAATGTTTTTTGTAATTTTTATAATTTCACTTATGTTATATCCCGGGAAAAATAAAAGAAGAGGGTCCTTGAATATTTCATTTATTTAATATTATAAATTTTTTAAGAGCTTAAAAGAACTGATCACAAAATTTGTTATAAAATTTGTCTCAAGAAGGCCCTTCCGTATTTAAGTAAAGCACGTATAAGCTAGGTACTGAATTTTCCTTGAGCTGTCAAATCGCATATATGTAAAAATATTTCTTGAGGAATTATTTCTTGCCTAATTCCTCTGTTGTTAAGCTAGGTACTGAGGGCGTTCGAATTTTCCTTGAGCTGTTTAATCACATATTAAAAAAAATAGCTGGAGGAACTATTCCTTGCCTCATTCCTCTGTCGGGTGGGTGGGTACTTAGGAGGCCAAGTAATCCACACAATCAATTTCAAGAGTTCCCATATCAATAGATTGTGTGGATTGTATTGAACAGCTGATATTTCTTCAAGTAATATTGTGTCCAGTTGTCAATCTTTAAATGAAGCGTCAAACCAAAATTGACTGCAAAATGTAAGCTATAAGAAAAAAGTTGCTTTAATTGATGAAGTTAAGTCAAAAAAATTACTATTTGAATGCTGGGAGATTCCTTATTGGTTAATTATTTTCCACATTTCCATTAGGCTAACAAACCATTTATTCCATTCAGATCGGCTTAAAAATAACGTTCAAATTTCCGTTCTCGGAAAATTATTTTTCCATTAATTTGAAGAAACATACGGGGTGAAAATTCCTGAAATGAAAATCATTTTTCATCTAACCCAGAGCCTACAACCTGAATTTCACACAGATCGGCTCAAAAATAACTTTTGTCTGTAAACCCAACCAAGCCCTCAATTTCCTCACTAACCGAGTTAAAAAATTGTTTTTGCCATGTGTTAATTTTATAATAATTTTATTTGTCCAATTATTTTGCATGTCAATCGGATGAAAAATAGTTTCTTCCTAAAAGAATTTGTTCGGCCATTTTTTTGTGGACAGATTTTCCGAAATCGGGAAAACAAGTGTTCAATTATTTTGTATACCTTACTTACAAACCAATTTTGAAGACAATTGGATGAAAAATAAATTTTAACCCAAAACTCTGGGAGTTTTCCATTTGAAAATCTTTCACCACATATAGAAGCTTCTGGGCAAGTTTCAGCTTTCTATCTTTTGCCATTGATGCTTTGCATTGATTGCCAATGAATCAGTCAGTCAGGACAATCTCCTTTATATAGAATAATTCAATACCGGCATAACTCAAAAAAATGTCTTTTTTAAGCAGGGATGCAAACCGGTTCTTCACCGAATCGAACCAAAACCAAACCGAGCCGCTATTTCGTGCTCGTAAACCGAACCTGTATCTCTCTAAAAATGCTAATCCAAACCGAATACCGCTAATGAAATAATATTAATGAGGTTATCAGGATAAAATTTTCCAAATTCAAAATTTTGAAAGTTTGATCAGGAAAAGATCGTATTTCTTCAGTACTTTTGGTCACTTATATGTAAGTGTTATCTGATTTTTGGTTTATTTAGTTTATGATGGGTGACCGCCAATAAAAGGGATGACTAATAATAATGTAACTGCCATAATAATCTGTGCACGCTTAGCTAACGTCAGTATAATCTCAAGCGTTTTTCTAGAAAGCTGTCGGGTTGCTGCAAAGGAAGAACAGTTTCTAATTCTAATTTTTCAACCTCTTGTCCGTACAATTTTCATCCGCCGACCTAATATTCGTTTTACTTTCCGTTTGTAAAGGCATTGGTACGTGCTCATTGGGTTCCGAAGGCGGCTTTTTCGGAATTGAAATAATAAGTACATATAAATTTCGATTTTGAAGTTATTTAAAATTATGCGAAAAGTTATTTAATTTTCGAATATTTGGAACGGGGAACTGGCCTGATATAATACGCGAGATCCATTGGGAAGCCCTTAAAATAGCTTTACAGACAACCTATTCGGGCTGTTATGGTATAATATACTTTTTGAACTTAAGTTGACTTTGACGAAGTGTTAAAGTTATTAAAATGCTTTCTGAGTAGAAAAGGGCGCGAGAGCTGAGGGTTCCGACGAGACCCGAACTGAAATGCTTCCCCAGACAGGACGAAAAATATTTTAAAATCCTCAAGATAAATTTATAATTAGAAAATTGAAGCATTTGAAGTACAAAAAATAAATCTTTTAAGGTTTGGGCCCCGCAAAACTAAAAATTTAGATTCGGGACTCGATTCGTCCCGCCCCAACTCTATTTCTAAGAATTCAATTTCGAAAATAACTGCGAAATTATATATTTAAACTTGGACAGTCCCACTTTCATAATTTTTGTTCTTTCTTCTTGTGAGCAAGTGACGCATTCGATGTGCACTTTTTTTCAACATTTCTGGCTTGTTGACCACCCATTTCCATTGACATCATTTGATTGAATCGATCAGTAAATATTGTAAGCAATTACATTTGTGTTTACACAATCGATAAGATACGAACTCCAACATAATTTGGATATCAGATCGTTTTGATTAAAAACTCAAAAATCAAAAAATTAAATAAAAATGTGGCGTTGGCAAAGTCTGAATTTAAGACTGGGAAAGACTTTACAGCAACTAAATAACAGATCTCAGAGATTCTTCTGCAGTGAAGAAGATGCATGCCCAAATGAAGAAGATGGAGGAGGCAAAATGCCCAAAAAGTTGAGCCTAAAGAATGTGGATGTGGCTGGCAAAAAGGTGTTTATGAGGTAGTATTATACACGTGATCCGAAAGAGATATTCAATAAGGTTTTTTTTAATATAGAGTGGACTTTAATGTGCCCATGAAGGAAGGCAAAGTGACAAATAATCAACGTATAGTAGCTGCTTTGCCCAGTATTAAATATGCACTGGATAAGAAGTGCAAGTCCTTGGTGGGTATGAGCTTTCTGTACATACTTGATCAGCCTGACGAGCTGTGTTGATACAACCATGATAATTGAGCCGAAAGATAAACTCATCACCTTCATTTAATTGTTTTAGGTTTTGGCCAGTCACTTGGGTCGTCCGGATGGTAAAAAGAACAAGAAATTCTCTCTTCAACCGGTGGCCAAAGAACTGGAAAAGATTTTAGATCAATCCGTTTGTTTCCTAGATGACTGTGTGGGTGAGCATACACTGGAGGCTTTAAAAAATCCACCAGATGGCTCTGTTATACTATTGGAAAACCTACGTTTCTATGCCGAAGAGACGGGCAGCCGTAAAGAGGGTAAAAAGAAAATCAAAGTGGAACCCGAAAAAATCCAGGAATTTCGCCAGAAATTATCTCAACTGGGTGAGATTTATGTAAATGATGCCTTTGGCACCTCACATCGTGCCCACAGCTCCATGTTGGGTGAGGGTTATACGGTGAAAGCGGCGGGTTTTCGTCTTGATCTGGAATTGGAATACTTTGCCAAGGCCTTGGATAATCCGGAGAAACCATTTTTGGCCATATTGGGGGGAGCCAAGATAGCTGATAAGATTCCCCTGATTAACAATTTATTGAATAATGTCAACCAAATGATTGTGGCCGGTGGCATGGCCTTTACCTTTCTCAAGGTGCTCAACTCCATGGAGATAGGCAAATCCTTATACGATGAGAAGGGATCACAAATGATACCCGAAATAATGGCCAAGGCCAAGGAGAAGAATGTTGAAATACTTTTACCCCGGGATTTTGTGTGTGCCATTTTGGAAGATAAAGAACCCAAAGAGGTAATGGTCACTGATGTGGAGCAAGGTGTGCCTGAGAATATGATGGGTTTGGATGTGAGTGAGAAATCTATTGAACACTTTGCTTCAGCCATTTGTCAGGCGAAAACCATAGTGTGGAATGGCCCACCTGGACTGTTTGAGATTGAATGCTTCTCGCATGGCACACGAGCCATGCTAGAGGCTGTAATATCGGCCACTACAAATGGTGCCACCTCCATAGTGGGTGGTGGTGATACGGCCACGGCTTATAAGCTATTTCGAGGTGATGGCAAGGCTTCACATGTTTCCACAGGCGGCGGAGCCTCGCTGGAACTGCTCGAGGGGAAGATACTACCAGGAGTGGCCGCCCTAACGGATGCCAAGTAATGATAATACAAAAATAAATGTAGCTCTTTTTTTGTGAATTTAATTTGGGTATATAAAAATGTTTATAAAGTACTCTAAGTCCCTAGTTAAAGGACATTTCCAACGCTTCAGAGAAATCCCTAGAATGTTACATGACTCTCTGGTTAAGCAAACAGCAATTATCTGTCTAACAGAAACCAAATAACAGGTCTCTGTTAGTCGAATGCACAAAAAAAGAGGATGGCGCCTGTTTTAATTATAATGGTGAGGCGCCCACTCTTCGTTGTCAACTGACACACAGCACACAAATTTTGTATGTATGCATCACATACGTGGGTTGCTATTTTAGTTTCTGGCCTAGGTCACTTCTACCCATTTTAGGACCAATTGGCCTTTTCCCAAAAAAAGTTTGGACTTTTATCGATAAAAGCTCCATACAACTCTTTCATGTGTGACCACGTTTGATATCGATTAACGATTAATCAAAAACTTACCTCGGCAGAAAAATGGAATTAACTCGTGAACATTTTCGTGCAATCATTTTTCACAACTTTCGACGTGGATTATCACGACAAGAGTGCAACGATGAACTTAAATTTTTGTATGGCGATGAAGCACCATCCTTTAGCACTGTAAAAAATTGGTTTAATGAACTCAATCGCGGCCGACGCTCGCTCGAAGACGAAGGCGTGAAGGTCGTCCAAAAACAGTCGTTGTGACAGAAAAAATTGATGATGTGCGTGAACTATTAATGCAAGATCGTCATGTGACATACCGTGAGATAGAGGCATTCTTGGGCATTTTGTCCATCATTCGATATTGCATGAACACCTGGGATCCCGCACAATTTGACAATCGCTCAAAAAAAGGCTCGTGTGGATTGGTGCAAAGAAATTTTGAAAAAATATAGTCGCGGTGTTTCAAAAGACGTTTATAAGATCGTCACAGGAGACAAATCATGGATCTATGCTTATGAGCCCGAAACAAAACAGCAATCGACCGTGTGGGCACTTCGAAGTAAATGGTCACCTGTTTCTTCGGTAAAACTGGTCATGTGGCGACTGATCGGCTTGAGCAACGTAGGACGGTCAATTCTGAGTGGTACACCACAATTTGTTTGCCTGAAGTCTTCGGAGAAATTCGAAAAACGAACAAGAGAAGACAGATCATTGTGCACCATGACAATGCGCCCAAAACGTCGAATTGATGGGTCATCCGCCGTACAGCCCCGACTTGGCACCCAATGAATTCTTTTTTAATCCCGCACATCAAGGGAAAAATGCGTGGTCAACGATTTTCGTCGCCAGAAGATGCTGTTGAAGAGTTAAACGAAACCATGTTTTGGACGGTGTCTCAATCGGAGTGGAAAAAGTGCTTCGACAATTGGTTTGAGCGCATGCAAAAGTGTATAAATCTTGCTGGAAAATACTTATTATTAGAGCCAGAAATATAGATTGGACTATAGAGCAACAAAATTTTTTCTACGTATTTTATATTTTTCAAATTTGAAAACCTAATATAACCAATTAGTAAAATTTTCCTACCTCGTAGCCACATATATTTCGATCCGCAGACCGATTTATACTCTGTGCAAAATTTTCAAATAGTTTGTCGAACTGAACTTATGATTTACAACCTTCTGACGAGTATAACTTTTCAATCTACCAGTACTTTGAAATTTTACTTCGGTAGGGGCTGAACTTAATTTTTGACAGTAAAATCAAAGTTTTTTTTTATTCAGTTAAAAACTCTAAACTCAGCAAGCCTGAGTCAAACTGAAGTTTGGTAGGCGTTGACCCAACCCAGCTTCCTCCTAGCCCCGTATTTATTCTATCGGTGCTTATTCGGTTCAGTTCCATCGGTTATTTTTGAAATTGGTTGTTTTTACACCCTAACCTAGTCGTAGGATTAAACCCTCGGCCCGAACCATATGCATCATATTTTAGAGATGTTTCCTAGAAATTTCATTTTTATCATTAAAATGTTCTTTTCATGCTAATTTAATGATAGAAACCAAACCAAACTAACTTAACGTAAAAGTCCAATAGTTTCAATCAGCTTCCCTCAAACGCTTAGGGAGTGCAGAAACCGGTATTTCCTACCCTCGAAAATTAACAAATATCGTTAAAACCCAACCCTAAACGGATGAGAATATGTATCCAACGAATATACATACGCTTTATGGTACAACAAAAATAATAAAAGGCCGATAGGATAACGAGACAGCAGCACCAATCAATGAATTATGTACCTACATACGGGATGACGGCGAACTACCACCACCACCACGACGACCCCTACGGTATTTAGGGGTTGGCCTGAGGTTGGGGTGTGGCGCATACCCACATGACCCGAAAATCCATTCCTCCCTCCCACACACAAGTCAAACAAGCGTTTTATTGGCCACTTTCCGATAAAGGCCAATATGGTATCCTTTTTTTTTTTGTTTTTATGTAATTACAATAATTTATTTCATCATTCAAAAATGTGACTTTTTTTCGTTCTGTGTTCTTTTCACTACGACTGGTTACTTTTTTGTGGTTTTTGTTGTTGTATATAATTTGTTGTTCTTCAGATATATTTACAAAAATGTGTGTGATTTAACATTTGGTATTGTGGTATCAAATTTTTTGGATTTGTTTATCTTCTTGTATATATTTTTTATGTAATGTATATTGTATATTGTATGTATTTTGCATTATAGGTATTTATATATTCTCAATGCCATCAACGTTAAGCCTTTTTCAAAAAAATGCTCATTGGGTCAAAATGTGGGTTAAGTGTTATGGTTTTTGGCGGCGGCATACAATAATCATGTGATTTAGGTTGAGTGATTTAAATTTCAGTCATTAGATTAGAAGAAACGGGGGGGAGGAGGTCTAAACATTACTTGAAACGGGTTTTACCGTCTCTCTCTCTCTAAATATTATGTAACATTAAAAGTTTATGTTTGTTTGTTTTACAATTTACAAATGTTAACAAATAGCAAAACATAAACTTTGTGTTTTTTTTTTGGGATTAATACTGGTGACATATGTATGTTAAATGCTTGAGGATGTTAAGCTGAAATTAATACTTTCCAAGGCTGCAAACCGTTTCAAAATCAAAGTTCTTAGAAGCGATTTAGTTCATTATTTGAGTATATAAAACAGTACTTTTCTGACTAGTTTTTTCTTTAAAAATTTTTTCTGGTTCAATTATGGTTTGTCCTTGAAACTAATTCATATTTAGAAATAAAACTACTTCATTCTTGCACAAATTCGTATGTTTTCGAAATTAAAATATTTTTAAATTAATATGAATACACAGTTATATACTTTATAAAAAGATCGAAAATGTTAACGTTGCTACAAATCGAGATGGAATTTTACCAAACCAAAATCGTGGGTTGGTCTGCTCAAAAGCCAAGACATAAACCGAACCAGTGGCTTAAATCTGCAGTGAACCGAAACGGTGCCGAATAAGGGCCTATATGAAGATTGTAAAAAACTGAATATACCCCTATTTTATACTTGGAAATGCTATGTTTGTATCAGTGAAACTATTTAACTCGGTACCCTTATACAAAATTTCGATATTTCGAATTTTTAAGGGTACATTTACGAGAGCAGATATTTTTGGTACACGAAACATCGCAACGGTACAGTTTTGGTTCTGAGTATTTCTTTAGTTAGTTATATTACCTCCATAAAAATTTATAAAAATTGTTCTTAAATAGTGTTAAATTAAGATCTCAGAACTGCATATAGTCTTCTTATCTGTTCCTGCTACACAAGTAAGCTTAGCAAGCCTGTTCTTTTTTTTATTCTTATTGGTAAATTTTATTTTCTAAATTACAATTTATTATAATAGAATTCACCATCCTTGTAACTACTTTCTATTTATTAGGTTTTTTTTTTAAAAATAAATGTCGCATAATTAACGTACATATGTGTAGGTTGCCTTCCCACTCTATCAAGTCTAAAAAATATACCGATATAAAAAACTACCAATACGAAAATACCAAAATAAAGACCTTTAACCCAAATTCATAGAAAAAATTGAATCGGTACGTAGCGGAACCGAAATACGATTCGGTTCGAATACCTGGTTTGTCTTTATTTAAGTATCGAAAAATGCTTAATTATATTAAAGAAAATTCGAGTCTTATAGCTTTGAGATTAAGACTGACCATTTAAGTCCAAAAATGTTGTATTAGTAACAGAATTCTTAAAAAAAAACACAGGCAAGTGCAGAAAATGCTCTGTATTATTCTTTGTGTTTTTAGGCGATTTAATGATTTGTTAGTCCTGACAAATTTTGGAAGAGGTTCGGTTCGGAGGTTCGATTCAGTAAGGAATCTTGAGTTCGGTTCCACGGTTCCTGATTCTCTAAACCCAAAGTTTCAGTTCCAAACTCGGTTCACTTAAACAAAAATTAATATGAAGCTTGATTTCTACGATTATTTATACGATTCAAATTTAATTTTGATCAAAAATATCATATAATTAGAGAAGTGCTGACTTATTCGTATTAAAGATTTCAACGCAAGAGTAAAACCTGATTATACCGGATTTCATTAAATCTGTAAACCACAGCTTCACCTGACATTTATTGGGATTGATTTTAGTCCGGAATATTTTTTTTCTTTTTATGTAGGCAATATATCTTTCTGGAAAAGTAAATTATATCTAGAGCAAGATCAGACTTAAGGGTTAAACAAAAGTTATCAATTTTAATAAAATTCCTTGGTTCCTTTTCAAGTTCGAGGGTATCTAAAATTAGAGGTACGACCAATTAAATAGCCTAAACCGAACCGGAACCCTCTTTTTATAAATCCTTAGAACATTCAATAAAAGACCTCAAAGTGTTTTTCGTAAAATCTGATTTCCAAAATATATTCTACAATAATTCTACAAATTCAAAATGGAGCAGAAAAAGTAAAGCAGTTTAAAATATATTAAGTACCTAGATAATAGTCCCTTTTATTAGGTACCAAACTTGCAATGGAATTTATCAAATTTTTCGTCAAATTACTTGCACTCCGAGTTGATTCAATACAATAGTTTATATATGCTTTAGGTACAAATATGAACTTAGGTACCCTAGAATCAAAAAGTGTACCACAATCCACAATTTATAAAAACGAATTCGCTTTAAAATTTTATCGAGGGTTTGCAGCCTGGGTTCCAACTCTTGAAATAGCATCCAAAGATTTAAGGAAAGTTTTGGCGACCGCTTTTTTCCTTTCTTTTAAACTTTTTCCGAATTTTCTTTTCAGGGAAACCATAATGAAAAATGTGAAAAATTTTGTATGAGTTGTTTTTCATAATCATCATTTTTATGTTTTATTTGTTTTTGTTTTCATCTTTTTTTTTTTTAAATTTAATTGCATTTGCAGTTTCCTTTTTTGTTTTGTATTTTATATTTTCCTTCGTTCAATTTTCTCATTCATAATAAATGTAACGTCTAATTTTTTGTTGTTTTTGTTTTGTTTTTTTTTTTTTGTTGTTAATAATGCCATTTAAATTAAGAGAAGAAAGACTTATGACTTCTAAAGGAAAGAAAGAACTTGGCTTTGTGTATATATAGTATGTGAGGGGTAGGGGGGTCATTTCATATTCTTCTCAGCGTGGAGAAAAACTTGATGCTCAATTACAATTTTTGTGGGTTTTTTGTTTGTTTTTGTTTTTCTTGTATTTTTTTTATAAAAAAAAGTACACATAAAATACAATTAAAAATAAAATTATAAGAAATAAAAAATTATTTCTTAAACATAAAATTTATATACGTTTTTTGCGATTTTTTTGTGGTTTTGTAACTGTTTTTGTTTGATTTTTTTTTTTTTTTTTTATTTATTATTAATTTAAATTGTTTTTTTGTATTGTTTGTATCTTTGACTACATTATTATTACGCCTGATCGTCCGAGCCGGAACCGTCATCATTGTCATCGTCATCATCTGTTCAAAGGGAGAAACAATTTAGTGGAATTCGATGGAAATTTCTAGTTGAACTTACCATCACATTCAATGTCATCCTCCTCACCATCATAGGGTATGTCATATTCGTCACTTTCAATTTCACTGTCACCCTCAATTTCTTCTAATGCATCTTCCTCATCTGAATCGCCTTCAGGAACCGCCTTTTTGGCTTTCTTTGATTCGGCGGATTTAGCCTGGAAAGAACAAAAAAAAAAAAGGGCATAAACATTAGTTAAGGGCGCCTCATCACCATTTGAAACCCCACACTTCCCCTTGATCAAGGGCAAAGCCCAAAAATCGTTAATTTCGCCGCAGCATTTGAAAAGTGCGCGCCTCCATAAAAATGAATTCGCCGCATAAGGCAGGCAGAGAGAAAGAGTAGAGACAAGTGCAGCGCTCTCCACCTACATACACCGACTACATAATAGCGGAAAAAAACAATGTGTATGTATACATATACATATATACCTAGCCAAACGAAGCGTGCGTGTTCGACCCACTGCAGTGGCAGAAGGGAATAAACAGCGATGTCGACGCCGACCGACAGCTGCGAGAGAGAGTCGTCGTCGTCGTCGTTTAGCTAACCGAACTGTACCTGAGTAGCACCGCTTCAGGGCTTCAGTTGCATGAATGAACCTTTCTTTTGCGCTCACACACAGCTGCTGCTGCTGCTGCAGAAAAAAAGGCGCTAAAGGCCTCTGCGTGGGTTATAAAAAAAAATATGTATGTTTGTATATATATTTTGTACATAAGCGGTCACGTTCCCTTGTAATATATGTACAGCCTGATGGCGTTAGCCCCTGATTGTTACAAACTAGGAAAACAAGATAACTGTGTAGAAATATGTGCAAAATATGTAGCAGCCACGACTGCGTCGGTGGCGAGGCGACGGCGGCGCTCTCTCAAGCACAACAAAAGACACGAGTCGAAACAGGGTCATCCATCTCAATGTCTATGTGTGTGTGTGTGTTTTTTTTCTTCTTTTACTTAACTAAATGGAAATGAAACTGGAAATGACTGCAGTTGAGATGCTTAATTGCATACATACATACATACATAAATTCATTGAGCAACGACAAATGTTTGTCATTTCTCTAGAATATGTAACTATTTTCCCTATAGATGTTACATTTGGTACAAATGTACCGTACCTAGTACATTATCTATTCGTTGGTACAGTTTGGGGGCAGTCCAACAATAACAACAGAAGAAGAAAAAACCCTTATAAGCGGGTCTCGAGTCGAGCAGCCGTCTGTAGACCAAGTGTTGGTGACACGATGTATTTTGTTTGGTTTCCGTGCTTGTGACTTAGCGACCGAGTTCGGACAAAACAATCGTTCTGTTCCGATTTATTCGATTTTCTGTAAAGTTTTTTTTTTTTATATTATGTGACAAGCAAACCTAACTGGCTACTAGATCCCATTCTCTTCTTCTAAATGCTATTATTAATTTCGAATGAGCAGGGCCGATTAACTCGGAGCTATGGAAGCAAGGGCTTGTCCACCGCTGGCTATAGATTATAGACAGTTCCTATAAAATATAGCTGAATCACTATTACATTCTTAGAATTACAATTGTATGAATTAGCGTATTAAATGTGGACCCATTTAGTTTAGTTTATTAGGATATTTCATCTAAGCGCTACAAGTACTGATTTACTTATATTTATAATCACAACGACGAACAATTCTGTAATGGTTTTTCAGTTATTTAAAATAAAAACGAATACAAAAATTGAGTTAAAAATTAAGTTAAGTTACAAACAATAAATTTACAAACAGTTGTGTTTTAAAGAACAAAAGAAAACCAAGAATTGACCTTGGCTAGAATTGAATGATTGACCTTTCTCAAAATTTATGAAGGAATTTGATGAGTTAATTTCCGCCTATAGTTTTCGAAATGAACACGTAAACATTTATAGTGAAAAATTTGTTCAAGGTTAAGTGGCTATATTTTAAAAATTATTAACAAAATCTTTTTTTGAATCAAATATAATGGAATAACAATTGCTAGAGGTTTAAATACACAAAGTATTTGTGTTAACTAGAACATATTCATATAATTTCTTTGTTCTTGTTTTAGGTACTAAGTAGGAGAATGTAAAGAGACGAGAAAATACCGACTTCTAAGCAAAATTGGTTAAGGACAACTACAAAAATATATATCTTACAAAAATATCAAACTAAGGACTGATTTCTTATCTTCTACATAGCTCTATCTATCACATAAACTTACAAATAACAGAGTAAAAGTTTATCCGACACATCCCAGCTATCTAGAAGATGAATATACGGCTCCAAGTTAAATTTTTGTCAATATCCTGTTAAAATTTGTGTTCCTAAATGTTCTATCAGGCAAAAATCAACTAAAGCATCACAAATAAAGATTATTAAGGCCATTGGTGGTATATCAACTTGGATTTCTTAAGCAAACAAATGCAAAATGACAAATATACACTATTCATCTACTAATTCAGTGTCTGAATTCAATATTTTGAGATATTCGGGTTGTACTATCGCTGAAAAAATGTTTTTCCTATTAAAATTGATTTGACATTGTTGAGAATTATGTTTATCTGACACAACGCAGCTATATAGAAGATGGGAAATCGGCCCAAAATCATTTTTATAAGTCCGTCTGGGCCGTTTAGATATAAAAAATTCCAAGAAAAATATTTTCAATTTTGATCAATTCTCTTTAGATATTGAAAGGTCGCCAAATACATTACAAAATATTAAAAAAATGAAAGAGAATTATCATATTAACTTGAATAAATAGCTATATCTTCGATAGGTACTAAAGGGATCCGTTTCAATTTTCCTCAAGCAGTACGAAAAATATTTTAAAAACCTTTGAACGACACGTAATGAATTTATCCCATGTGTTCTTCAAATCGCTTCCGACCCAAAATGACTCAAATCGTAATAAAGACGGTTTGATTTTAGGACTGAAGCGATTTTTAGAACTATATATTATTACAAAATTTTAAAGTAATTTCCTACACAAAATGTTTATTTTTTGTACAAAGTTCTATACGTATTTTAACATTATAAAGTTCTACAGGTGTTACTTATTTTTGGGCCAAGCTTCAATTGGTTAAAACTGGTACCAGGGTAAGAAGTTATATTTGCTAAATATTTTTTAAGAAGGTACTACTTTCTAGATGGACTGACGAGAAGAATACGTGTCCGAATATGCTTGAAGGTAGCTTTAAAGGATGGAAATTCCGTTAAAATTAAATTCGGATTGAAATGTTAAAAAGTAAATGGAACTTGGAAACCAATTTACTAAATCGATTCTTTGAAACCACATAATTTGATCGATTTCTCATAGGGATATATGAATAAATCCAAACTAAACTAAAACCGCAAGGCTGTTTGTAACAAAATAGAAATCCTCTTACTTTACGTTTCAAGTTCATATGTGGGTAGAATATATGTGTTTCTATTTCAAATAGCTAGCAATATATCCGATTGTTTACACGATGCATAAAGATGGCAGGAAAGCGATATGTACCATTTCTACAAGGGGCTTAATTATGTTTGTTATAGGCTCATTATATGCTATTGGTCGGGCACCATGCAGACCAAAAAGAGACCTGGAGAAAGACCGTCGATAGAGAAGCTCAAAACCATGGCTAATATTAGAGTACGGTGGAGGGGACCCAAAGAAAAATAGGCCTGCCGTAGTTACTCACTATTACAAACAGTATCCAAACCTTTATAGTTAGAAATTTCGTACCATAGGTGTTATTGCTGTCAAAAATGTATTTGGTTTGTCAGGATGGTTAAATACATTTATTGACTTAAATATTTAAGCTTCATTTGGATACATACATAATTATACATAAAATATACTGCGCTTTTAACCAACCTCTCTTTTAGGCGTTGCTAACAAGACTTCCCTCTCTCACGCTACAGCAGTCATATTTGACAATACTATAACAGGTAACAACTATCATAGGTACCAATCTCCATACGTAAGAACTTACATAGGTATGAATTATTTAGGTACAATCTTACAGAGGAACTTCTATTGAACTTCACACCTACATAAGTACTTATTTACATAGGTACCAACTTCCGCAGGTTCCAATTTCCTTAGATACAAACAAACATAGGATCCAACTTCCATGGTTTCTAAGTACCAACATCCCAAAGTAAAAAAATTTCTTAGGTACCAACTTCCCAAGATACTAATTTACATAAGTACGAACTATCACAGATCCTTACTTCCATAGGTACGCATTTACAAAGGAACCAATTATAAAAGGAACAGTCGAACTTCTCTAATACGAACTTAGGTACAACGAAGTTTTCTATATAACGTTATTATTTTCAGAACCCCAAATTTACCTTTAGTTCTAAAATAATACGAATTTACATAGGTACCAACTTCCATAGGTATGAATATACATAGGTACCGACTTTCATTGGTACGAATTTACATAGGTACCGACTTTTATTGGCACAAACTTTCATAGGTACGAATTTTCATAGGTACAAATTTACATAGGTTCCGACTTTCATAGGTGCCAACTTCTATACATACGAATTTACATAGGTACCGACTTTTATTGGCACAAACTTTCATAGGTACGAATTAACATAGGTACCTACTTTCATAGGTACCACATTTACATAGGTACCAAATTCCATTCATACCTACTTTTAAACGTACCAACTAACATAAAGAGCAACATTTATGAGTTGTTAACTTAACCTGTACCAAACATGGGTACTAACATAAATAGGCTGTATATATTTAGTTTCCGCTTTCCAAAGAAAATAACTTTCTTAGACACTATCCTGACATAGGCAACCCAATTTACATAAAATTGTAGTCACTTCCCTAGCTACACATTAAAACTGCACTAAACTAACATCGTTTGTCAAAGAATGTACCCCCTTTTCACTCTACTTTTGGTCCCTTTCCATCTAACACATTGCCTCATGTACCCCACAAATGTATTACAAATCCACAAATCATTACAAAACAGAGGAAAATTACGCCACCCTGTATATAAAATGTCTTGTTTTTATGTACCATGTACCCAAAATAAATACGCATAAAAAAGTGAAAGATAAATGTAAGCACAACACACACACACACTCAAGCATAAGTCGGTATACAGAAGAGGAAGAGCACGAGAGAGAGAGGGAGTGGGTGCTATATTCTTATGCTCGCACGCTAACTGCGTGTGGCTCAGAGAGAGCTAGCCAACCAGCTTGTGGGAGAGAATCTTCGTTAAACTGTACATTTTTTTGTTATTTTTATGTCAAAGCGTTTGATTTGTTAATTTATGTATTCGCGGGTTTTTTTTATCAAAAAAATGTGAGTTTTTTGATGAGTTAGCACAAAAACAGAGGAAGCCGGCCGGCTGTACCTAAGTTGTAGTCGAAACGTTTTCTCACAGTAATTTCAAATAAAATTGTTTTAACTGTACTCCCTTCCCACTGTGCATTGATTGATTAACTCCCCTTTAACCTCAATTTGAACCTAACCATTATAATCTTTGATTACACTGACTCACAATCATCTTAATACAATCGTAAACAACAATATGTATAAGTATAACGTGCTCTCTCCCTCGCTCGCTCTCAGAACAAGTGCTACTAAAGTTCTCTCACTCTCTTTGGCTGTTAGTTAGAAAAGGCGGCCTGATGAAAAGTTGGAAAACGTGTGTATATCTATTTCTAGAATTTTTTATATTTGCCTCATTTTGTAATATTTTTTTTTTTTTTTCATTAATGATTCACTGGTTTTGGTTAACTGTACTAGAGAGAATTGGTTGTTGTTTGGTTTATCACTTACATCAGCTGGCCTCTTGGTGCCTTTCACTGTTTCCTTAGCGGGTGCAGCGGCGGTTGCAGCATCAGGCTTATCCTCACCATCCTTGGCCGTACCATTATCGGCAGTTGAATCACCGCCTGCAGCATCCGCTGCTGCTGCTTTATCCTCGGCAGCAGCTTTGGCTTTGAGATCCTCTTTAACTGCGGCAACATCATCGCTGGCGGCTACCTTCTCGATGGCAACATCACCGTTATTTTGTTGTTCTGTGGCTGCAGACATTTTTGTTGTTTGTTTGTGTTTTTTTTTTATTTAAAAATTATATAACGCTTAACGGTTATTTTGGATTGGTAGCAGAAGAAGTGTGTATACTTCGTATATTTGATTGCTGTTGGTAGTAGGTAGATATTTGGGTTGAAGTTGTTGACAAAAATTAGCGCAAAATTATGCGAAGGAAAGAAGACAAGAACGAGAACCGTACCGCACGAAGCACACAAACACACTGTTTGAGTTTGTCGGCCAAGCAAGGTATTTAAGCGTACTCACAGAACCAGGCACACACAGATACAAATCTCTCTCACACACACATGCACACGCACACACACACGCTCTTCTCTCGCTCGCTCTCTCTGCCTAGCTTGCGCTCTCTCTTTCTCCCACACACTGAACAAAAACCTCTGCCACATTTGTACAGCAGCAGTCGGCAGCAAAGCAGAGAGAAGACAACAACAACATTACTTCCCTGCCAACAGGCAGAGCAACAAATACGCATAATTTTGCCTTAATTTTTGTCTATAAAATAATAATATAAAAATTTTTAATCAGCTTCCTAGCATATATTTTTTTTATTATTTTTTTTTGTATTTTGTAATATCCCGCCTAAGCTGATTAATTTTCCCGGTTTATTGCTGACCACCGATATGTGTACCCGTTGAAGGCTCGTACAAGACTAAACTTGCTGTCAGTTTAGCGACTACAAATTGCCGTTTGCTTCTTCTTGCTAAAAGTGGCTAGCCCGCTATTTTGGCCCATTGCTCGTAAACCCTTATTCGATCGAAACTTTCGCCTTCCGATATCCATTCTGGAGATACTCTAGTTCCATTTGGTTTTTATCCCAATCCGCTGCGTTCAAAAATGCATTCAAAATTGACAACTTGAGTGGGTTTCTTGATTAATTCCATACAAAATCTGCTTGGGTTTCGTGAGTACAGAAAACGGTCGGCTCGTTGCCGGCACGTTTGGCGGTAAATTTGAAAATTACCGGCCCGCTGCTGCTGCTGCTACTGCTGGTGGTTGTTGCCGACCCAATGGCGGATGACCAAGCCAAGGCAGACCCAGGCACCACTGTTTCAAAGGGGGTGTCGTCGTGCCTATGATGATGTGGGATTTGATGTTGGTGGTGCAGATGTGTGTTGTGTAGTGCCTTCGATTTTGGTGGCAACATGCGTTTTCGTTTGGTTTTTCATACCATGTAGATGTAGTATTTATAGAGTGGACCAGAAGAGAAGAGCGTGGGCAGTTTTATAACACAGCGCGAAGCGTATTGAGGTCAATTGATTATCAAGGTGTAAAGTTAGAGGTGTTTTCTTTGAAAAAGAGAGAGAGATCTATTTTCGAGAAGCATATTAGTTAGACTTGAGCATGTATTAGTGGTATTTAGAGTGACTTTAAAAAAATCAAAGAGAAATTGAAATTATGAGCACTGTCTGAGATTCAGGTACAATATGTGTGTGAGGGAAAAGGTAACTGTAAAATGACTGCGAGCATGAGATTTGGCTGGAGTTGGCTCAGAACTCTTATATTGTTCTTATACTAGGTGTTATAGTAAAATTTGTTACATTCCGGTACCAAAATTTAAGTGGAATTGAATGAATTCTGAATAACTTACACTTACTTGATTTATTTTTCCACGGTAAATACAACTAGGTAGTAGAAAATCGAGTATAAGACCTATTATAAGTACCAAATTTTAAGTGCAATTGAATGAATCCTAAAAACACTTACACTTAATTTATTTTTCCACGTTAACTACAACTAGGTACAATAAAATCGAGAATAAGACCTACTATAAGATCAATATAAGAGTTTAGGAACTAAATCCAGCTAATTTAGATATGTACAGCTGCAAAAAAAAAAGAGCAACCCAAGCACAAGCAAATTTTAAAAAGACGTTATAACTACATTTGTAAGTTTTAGAAACCTTTAAATTCGTTTTTAGAAGGAACAGACTCTTAAAAATTAGGAAAGGAACAAAAATCTTAGTTTTATTTACCGTTTTCAACGAATTTAAGGAATTTTATGAAAAAATTAAGGAAATTAGCCAAAAAATAATAGGACCACTTTCCAAGTATGCTCTAAAAATTTCAAAAATTGCATAAATGATTAATTAAAGATAATTGTGTATTTAAGCTAAGATTAATCTTAAAATTGAATGTTTAGTTGCGATGCCTTAATAGGCTATAACGAAGTAAAGTATGAAAATTCGTACCTATGTAAATGTGGTACATATGAAAGTCGGCACCTACGTAAATTCGAACCTATGTAAGTCGGTACCTTTGTATATTCGTACCTAAAGAAGTTGGTACCTATAAAAGTCGGAACCTATGTAAATTTGTACCTGTGAAAGTTCGTACTTATGTAAATGTGGTACCTATGAAAGTCGGTACCTAGGTAAATTTTAAAATGTTTGATATCATATGTGATTCATATCTATCTTGAAAATAATTAAATTCTCCCATATTAATTTTAATTAAGATAATTGAGCTTGGAGTAGGAGTACCTTCACGGGCTCCTAGCTTTACGTTCCCATCTTAGTCGCATTGTGCCCTCTAAACTTCTAACTAAATCGACTTGTTAGCCTCTGCCACTGACTAGCACCTTCAAGCGTTAGTTTTTCGTCGAGCTCTAGTGACAAGCTTTTCCATTGTACAAAGCATTAGGAGTCGGTAGCATATCAAATACAAATACAAATACTGGCATATCAAATACATTTTGTGAAAGATGGAATATTCGTTTTTTGAAATATCGTTATCTTCGCTCCATATCTTCATATAAGATATGTAAGTAAGAACTTTCACAATGTGAAATTCACATGTACAAATTTACATAGGTACCGACTTTTATAGGTACCAACTTATATAGGTACGAATATACAAAGGTCCCGACTTCCATAGGTACGAATTTACATAGGTACCAACTTTCATATGTATCACATTTACATAGGTACGAATATTCATACTGTACTTCTACATTCTGTATTTAGTGCTGGGGCTTAAATCTTTCCGTTGTAGAAGGGTGTTTATTGCTATTTGTGTGTCTTTAAATTTTAATGCAGCGCGTTTCTCCAATCTTATCATGCCGGTAAGGGGAACGGCCAGATACTTATACAAAAAAAAGATATTATAATATCCATTCCAAAAAGATATCGAAAATATCCATCATAGTAAAACATTCTTTTTTCGTTCTGTGTGGATTGTCGTATTTTTCAATAGATCTTCCACACTTTACGCACTGCTCCACAACCGCGCAGAATCAGAATGTATTGGGAAGTTCGATTCACGAAGAATCAAAATTTTTCGATCAATACCACAAACATATGTTTACTTTAGACACTGTAACTCAGCTGCTGGTGCACCAAATGTCATGAAATGTGAACTTTTTTGACGGCATTTCGGAATAATGCATGTGGATTTATTGATTTTGTTTAGTTCATGGTCAAAATTAAATTTTTTAAACCGATCTGTATAAAATTCGGTTTGTAATAGAGTTGGGTAATTAGCTCTTATATAGGAAAATCATGGTTCAGTAGTCGCTCTTATATTAGGTCTTATTCTCGTGATAAAATAAATCAAGAAAGTGTTAGTTATTTAGGATTCATTCAATTCTACTTAAAAAATCCACCTCCAAGGTCGGAAAATGGGGTTGGGATTAAAGCCAAACGTTGTTTTTGTGCATTTAAATATTAAATTCGATTTGTAAGCTCTTTGAAACAAATAAATAGAAAAACAACTCTCAAATTTTGTGAAAATCCATTTTGTTGGAAGTCGGAGGTCGGAAAAGTCTAAAAAAAAAATGCTCACGCTAGTTTTGAATAAATTAAAACAATTTTTCCTATGATTTTACAATTAAACAACTTTTTTCAGAACTAAATTTTTGAGGCGGGAAGGAAATTTCACGATACCCAAAATTAATTGAGGTTATGATCGGAACGGTATTACATTTTAAAACATAAGTTCGAAATCAGGATTGGGTTGGCATTGAGTTTAAAATTTGGGTCGAAATTTTGAAGGATCGAGATAAAATTAGAAATTTGGGTTCGGGACGGGATAGGCTATGTACAGCTCCGAACTGTTGCCACGAATAAGGTTCACCCCTATTCCGCGCGTTTCTATATAATTCTTTCTCTAGAGATCTCACATTTTGTCGCTTAACATTTAGTTTGGCCGCTCTCTTTTGGTCGTTACACGAACCAACTTGGTTCAGGAATTGACTAATGAGCTATATTCAAACAAATAACGAAATATACATACATATACTTTATGTACATATGTCGTTCTATTGGAACTGCTTGGCCTCAGTCTGCTATTTTTATGCAAAATAAGTATAGTTTTTGTGTAATCGGAATAATATGGTGAGACTTCAGGCCGGCCGGCTGGCAGGCCGCCCGTCAACGTTAGCTAATTAAAACCGACGGAACCAACTCGTCGTCGTACCAGTTTGCTTTTGCTGTTGTTGTCGTTCACGCTCGCTCGGCCAGCAGCAGCACAGCCAGCCATTGTGTATAGTAAACACCTGTAATCGTGGGACAATCATTGAGTTATCATATTTGAGCAGCTACGCCAGGCGGTAGCTACTCTAGCTGGTCTACAAAACGAACGAACGAACAAACAACAAAAAAAAACCCGGTGACTTTTGCTTGCCATTGGATGAAGTCGGCCTGCTTGCCTGAGCAGTGAATTTGATAAGCCGATTTGCGTCTTCATTTTATGTGGTGCGGTTTTTTGTGTTTTCTTCATTTTCGAGTGGCACTGGAGCTTTCTCGTACATATATGTATAACAACACACACGCACACACATAGTTGTTTTCTATTGTTTCATATCTCAAAAAGAAAAATTTATGAAATGAGAAATACGTTACATTTTCAAGGTTAACCAACTTTATCGGAAATTGTGGAATTTCTAGAGAACTGAGATAAGAAAGGTGCAGTTGTGGTCCCTTCCGAACAGTGCGCATAGGGTACCCTATGTTCATACCTATTTCTGGGAACGACATTCATATTGACCTACTTGTTGATATTTCCACCTTCCTCCCTCCCCAAGTAAAGCTAACTTGTACATCAAAAAAACGTACGATTAATCAATACCTGAACTCACCTACAATCAATAACACCTACATACACGCATATGTATCTGCTGAGCGATTAAGCCTTTTTATGTCGGTTGCATTGGTAATACCAAATCTGCTGAGTTCAGTTACTCTTTTCAAATTATTGTGTTGCGCTTTATGTATGTGAATGCACAAACTAACTTACATACTTAGTATGAAGACCTTAGTCTGAGTTCCAGTCTGTTGGGATGTGGTCGACTTGTAAATGCTGTATTCTAACCAATGCACTATGGTCTCAAAGTCAAATTTTTTGGCATAAACTCTAGCTAGTGAAATATTTAGGTATATTTTGGGACCCAAGACGACCTACCAAGATTCGCTCAATTTAGACCATTATTTTATATAGCTGCCATATAACGGATATGGCCAACATGCACCAACCCTGTTTTGAACTGATATTGAGTTTATACACGTATTTTAAGCTTCAAATGTGTCTTACCAAATTTCGTTCGTTTTGCGACACTATTTCATATAGGTACCATATAACCGATCTGACCGACTTTCTCCAACTTTGTTGTTTTTCAAACTATTAAACTAAAATTAGGTTTGTACGAGTATTTTAAGCTACTTAGATAACCTACCAAATTTGGTTCGATTTGCGACACTATTTCATAAAGCTTCAATATAACCGATCTGTCCGAAACGTGCAAAAATGTGAAAAAAGAACAAATTCTTCGCATACTACAATATATTTATATATAAGATATAGACATTGAAAAACAATATTATGTAAAACACTTACGACAATCCACTGCGTATTTGACATATTTAAAATCCCACACACTTTAAGCTGTCTTTGATGCTTAAACTCAAAGATGTCTGAAAAAAATTGTAATTTCACATATTCGGGCAAAATCGGGCAAAAACCAATTATATTATCGTGTAGCAAATACTTTTATGAACAATATTGCATACACAGTTCCACAAAATTTTTGTATACAAAAATATAACCAACAAACGAAATTGTATTATTGGACATAGTTTTACATATTTTACTTGAATTGTTGAAATCGACTTTCGTTCATTTCTCAGCCAATAAATTGAGAAACAATTTTCAGGGCTTCGCAAAACTTTCAAACCTGCATTTTATAACAATGCCCGCTGGAGTATAACCTTTAGAGCAGAGATTAAAACCGAAACGAATAACGGGTAAGCTATCGATTGTTATATATCGGATACGATTTAACTAGGACTATGGAATATTGGTTACGTTACGTACGTTTAATAAAGCTATTGGGCCAAGCAATTACCGATAACATAACCGTTATTTCTTTTGGTGTTAATCTCTTTAGAGTCAATTTTTATGTATGTTAACATTTAAAACTCTTAGAGCTCTACTGTTCTATTCCACGTTTATGTTATAAAAATCATCTTTTTCCCAAAGTATGCAAACTTTGATTATAAACATAGCATACTTTGAAGGGCAAAAAGCATGATTTTTTTATTTGTGCATAAACGTAGTATATGTTCTCCAAATTTTAATAAAAATTTCGTACATTTTCTCCAAGCTATTGCAAACGTATATATCGTTATTCGGACACGTTTTAGTTTATGTGATATGCTTTTGGTAACTACAAAACAGATCAATTGAAAAGAAATTTCTCTTAAAACATGGAGAGTTTTCTAGAATAATGTTGTCATCACCCTCTAAAATCTCCGGATTGGAATTGTCGTTCACTGATTGTATCGTTTCCGAATAAGTGGCACACTTTTTCTTCGAGCTTGGGTCGCGAGTTTTCCTTATCGGAAAATAAATAGCGAAATATGTATTTAATGAGTATATGTATATAAAAATTTGTTATATACCGTTGAAATTTCTCTTCAGAGCTTCCCTTACTTAAAATATCGACAGTATCTTTAATACCAGAGGACGTTATTTCTTCCTTAGAAATTTTTCTAGCAATCATATACAATATTATTGAACCAGCAGACTATTTTACTCGATTTATATATATTTTAATCATTAAAAATTTCTGCAGAGCTATGAAAAAGCATTTTGTTTAAAAGGGACTGCAATGAATCAGTTTTATTTTTGTACAGAATGGTACTGCGATCAGTTTTTATGCCAAATGAGTGAGTAAACAAAAATGAATTGCACACTAAACTGAACTAAAGTGCACATATTCTTCTAAAATTGCTCTTTTTTGTTCAGTTGCTCTCTCAATTGCTCAGAGGGCTTTGCTTTAAGGGTTTTGCTGATACGGCAGCTCTGTTATTATTTGAAGCGTTTAATCAAGTGAGGATATACACTCAAGGCAAAGTTAAAAACTGAGCAAGTGAGAGAACAAATGAACCACACTAAGCAAATAAGAGAGCAACTGAAAAACTGAACAAAAAACAATGAGTAAGTGAGCAACTGAACTAAGTTACTCACTTTGTGCACTCCCTCAAAAGTGAGCAACTGTTTCACCCAACACAAATACGTACACCACATTCTACATATATTTCACACAGTGCCCAGCACCTGCTCTAAACGTCTCGTTAACTGTACCGCATTTGGCTAACTCAACTAGCCGAAACCCATTTCAAATGGTTTTGCGTGAGGAAACTGAAATCATTCAGAAAACAACATGAACAGGTTTACGGGTACAATTTACACACAACAAAACACACACCAGAGCCCAATGATATGGCGAGTGACTGTTAGAATGCTTGATAGGGCGACTCGGTTGGCTTGGAGGCAGTTCGTCTCTCTTTCTCACTATTCCCCATCTCATTCTTCGTCTCCGGGTCGCGTTTCGCTGGCATGTGCTAATGTTTCCACACGAGTGCGGCAATTAGTTTTAGAATACCCTACTACTTGAGAGATTGCGTCAATGATGAGCATTTCACACGCAATTATTAAATAGAATTTAGCTACATTTTTGTTTTGCGATTTTCGAATAGAGAACCCTCCTAGAACCCTTTAAGGGGTATGCAAATTGTTTCGGCCCTTGGATAAAATGCTTAAAATAGGCTCCGATATACCCCACCACCAACAGCCTTCCTGATAGTCTCTGCTGTTGACTTTGTGGCCATCTGCGTCATGCATTTCGCTGCAGCTTGGTATGCGGTGGTGGGGTTAGCGGTCGGTAATGGGGGGGTGGTACATGGGTTGTCTATGGGTATGGTTGACAGCGCCAGAGACCGGCAGCTTGTGTCAGGCTAGTTGAGCGCGGGCACATGAATGAATCATGGCGAAGAGCAAGCAAATGTTGGCATCATTTGTACAGTGCGTTGTGTGTGGTGGTCCCTGGAACTGCCAAAAACGAAAAACACAAACAAACAACTCATGAGGCGGCCAATTCATTTATGTATGAACGAACGAGTGTGTATTCATTTATTCATTTATTTATTCAATAATTAAATACTCGCGCCATTCATACGGAACAACCTGAGGGATGAATGTTGTGTATTTTTCCCTTCTTTATTTATATAAGAAGTTGGAATTTCCGATAGATGACGGTGATCGGTAGATACCTAGATAAAAAGAGAACTGTATCCATTGTCCCTGTTTCGAATTTCAAATTAAACCGGTTTCGAACCGGGATAACCTGACCAACCGAATTTCAAATGTATAACCTAAATATTATTTCTAAGATATGGATCTGAACCACTTAAAAAACTGGTTCTATCGAAATCAAAACCGGTTTTGATCAGGGAAAACGTAAAAAAGGTTTATAACCAACCTACACACCAAATTTCAGGTTCTTAACTTTATTAGATATGGGTCTAAGTCAATTTTGAACCGGTTCAGAGTGGTTCAGAATCGGTTTTAAAACAGTATAATGACTAACTTGATATTACCTACCTTTACACTTCGTTTTAATTTCAATTTCCCATATAAAGGCAGGAAAAGGTTCCTCACGTACTGATATTGAAAAAGTTGACTTGTAGATGTGTAGTACAGGTTATAACGAATCCATAATGGCCAATATGATCAATCTAGGTCGATAATTGTCCGAGATATAGGGTATTCAGGTAATATTCTAGAATTGGTAATCATTGTGTGTTTTTGGATAAGACTCCCATATAAAGGCAGGAAAAGGTTCCTCGCGGACTAATATTGAAAAAAGTCGATTTGTAGATGTATAATACAGGTTATATCGAATCCATAATGGCCAATATGATCAATCTAGGTCTTTAATTGTCCGAGATATATGGATATTCAGGTAATATTCTAGAATTGGTCATCATAGTGTGATAGTACTCCCTTATAAAGGCAGGAAAAGGTTCCTCGCGGACTGATATTAAAAAAAAAGTGGACTTGTAGATGTATAATACAGGTTATAAGGAATCCATAATGTCCAATATGATCAATCTAGGTCGTTAATTGTCCGAGATATAGGGATATTCAGGTAATATTCTAGAATTGGTCATCATAGTGTGTTTTTGGATAAGACTCCCATATAAAGGCAGGAAAAGGTTCCTCGCGGACTGATATTGAAAAAAGTCGAATTGTAGATGTATAATACAGGTTATAATCGAATCCATAATGGCCAATATGAAATTTTCAAGCTAAATATTATATTTTAAAACAGGTATCTGAAGCGATTCAGAATCAAACCACGAACCTAATCCCATTCTGATTGGAAATGCTGAACCGTACCGAAAACCGGAAATAAAAACATTTCGGTTCGGCTAATTTCAACGACGAGTTTGATGAAGTAAAGCGCCTACTTCAAGACAAATATATTTGTAAATTTAGAAAATTTTAATATTACTATACGGAAACCCTTGCAATGTTCTGGTGTTGTTGTTTCGGGAAATCGCACAATAGCTAGATTTTAAATTGGGAAGAAAAGCAGCTTTCGAAAAATGTGCAATGGGAACTGAAAAAAACTTAACCATACGGAAACGCAAATACCGGTACTCTTTCGGTTTTTTAGTATTTATCTTACTGATTTATGATTATTTAAAAAAAAGTCTTACATTTTATTTAAATCCGCCCTTTAAGAATAACCAGAATCAAATTCGCTTTTTTAAGAAATATAAGATATAGAAAAACAAAAATAAAAAGCGTAAGAACTTTTCTTAAATGTAAAATGTAATCTAAGTCTTAGAAATGCTAGAAAAATGATAATATATTTTAGAAATGAAGTTTCTGGACTTTAATCAAATTTCGCGCTAAAAATATATTTTAATATTTCGAAAAAATGTATTTAAGAAAAATCTAAGGCTGATTGCATATTTTCAACTATTTTTGTTTTTTTAGAACTGATAAATATACACCTTTGAGTATTTTACCAGCGTTTTATGAGCTATATTAGACCGTAGTCTTTTAGTATGGGTTCAAATCTCTCCAAATGGCTAAAGATCTCCATTATTGGCGGATATAGGGCATTTTAGGGTGGATTATTTCGAACCATCATTTAGAAATCTTTGTCAGCTTTTTAGAAAGATTTAATATAAGTTTAGAAAGATAAACTTACAATTTACTCTATTATTTGTAAGTTTAAGTGACAGATAGTTCTATGTGGAAGATGAGAAATCGACCCTAAAGCGAGTTTGTCTAGCATAGTTTTTGAATATTATCAAAAATTATAATTGTACCGGTATAACGAAATAACAATCTGGGTACCGTATCGCATGCAAAAAGCTGAAATAAACTGAAAATCGATTCAAAAATTCCAATTCCACAAAAGTTTTGTAATTTAAAGACCAAATTTGGTACAAAAATCCAGTTTGAAAAAAACTTTTATGGAAGAGGAATTCAAAACATTATCCAAAATTTCTTGGATTCCTTTATTATTAATCATTCATATTCCACTTTTTAGTCCAATAGCTAGTTTCGGCACTATAATGGCTTTTATCGGCAACTTTGATTTAAATTTGTCAGTTTTTAGGAAATCCTAGATTCACCAGGAATTTACTAAATTTTTTTTGCTGGAATTGAATAATACTACATTGGCATTTAAGCAAAAATTTATACAAATTTTAGCTTTTGTTAAATTATTAGATTTTGGTTTGAATAAATAATTTAACTAGAATTTATTTTAAAGTAGGACACCAACCACTTTAGAATTCCGACTCCTGAGAATTCCTCTCTATCCAAATGGCAGGTTCAACTAATGTCGTGTATAGCAGGTCTGACCACATAACGGATCTGCCTTTAATGACCCGGCAAACAAGATAATTTTAAAAAATGATATTCTAGATAAAAAAATAGGATACAAAAATCTAGTTTGATTCTAAATACTTAAAATTTAAAGGCAAAAAATAAAAACCGGTTTTAAAATGGAATATGCATGATTAATAGAACATTCAATTAAATTTCAAGAAAATGTGTCGGATTTAAAATCAACAAACTCATAACATTCTTTAAAAGCTACTTTTCTTCCCAATCAAAAGTCTAGATTTTTCTCGTTTTTCCACTAAATCGAATCGAAAAACTTTTTAAAACATTTTTAACGAATATTTTAACAGGGTGATTACTTTTCTACCAAGCTGACTGTTAGTCAAAGAATAGAATAGAAATATATTATATATATATAGAATATGCAAAGGTTAATAAACTTTGACTAAATTGTTCGCCAAATTTTTAACCAAATTTTGACTTAAAAAATTTAGTTAAATCCAACAAAAATTTTTCTTGGTTTTTGTTATGATCATTGAAATACTTAATTAGACTTCAAACAAGCAGAAAGATAGCGAAACTATCGGAAACGCACTGATTAATTATATTATCTCCCATCTAAAAATATTACAAAATCAACTCAAAGCTGTTAAGATAAAGTGAATTGAAATATTACCTTAGTTACGCTCCGAATCTAAAAACTTTTATACTTCCATTTTATTTTTGAAGTACAAATGCTACAGCCCCATTTAAATTCTCGCGCCAAATGACATCACCATTCCATATGAGACGCCCCCAACATTTCGCAGCACTGGCAACAGGTCGCTGTTGAGCACTTTGGAGCGCCAATACGCAGTGTTGCTGGCGAATACAAATTTAAACCGATTTTTGTTATTTAAAAATAAACAGAAATTATATTCAGACCCAAGACCGCTGGGCAATCATGGCGAGCAACTATGGCAACAAAACCCACCCTAGAATGTACGCTAATAGGAACAGTTTTGTTGGAAGCGGCGTTGTCTGTATGCGCTAGGCAACCCTAATCAAGCTACCCACGAAATGACCTTGCGCTGACATTGCCGCAAGCAGCTGAGGGTGAGGACAGAGTCAGAGCAGTTGATTAACCAGTACGACGAAAAGTATCCAGAAGATTGTTGGAGCACAAAAATTGCTAAAAATGGCATTCAATAAGTTGAGCATTGAGAATCTGGATTTGGAGGGCAAGCGGGTGCTGATGAGGTGGGTGGAAAATAGTTTTCAAAATGGTTGCATAAAATATGATTTTTCTTTACATTTAGAGTGGACTTCAATGTGCCCATTAAGGAGGGCAAAATCACCAGCAATCAGCGCATTGTGGCCGCCTTGGATAGCATCAAGTTGGCCTTGTCCAAGAAGGCTAAATCTGTGGTGCTCATGTCTCATCTGGGTCGTCCCGATGGCAATAAGAATGACAAATACACCCTGGCGCCCGTGGCTGCCGAGCTGAAGACTCTGCTGGGACAGAATGTCACATTCCTCAATGATTGTGTGGGCAATGAGGTGGAGGCGGCCTGCAAGGATCCCGCACCCGGTTCAGTTATTCTGCTGGAAAATGTACGCTACTATTTGGAGGAAGAGGGCAAGGGTGTGGATGCCACTGGTGCCAAGGTCAAGGCTGATCCCGCCAAGGTAAAGGAGTTCCGCGCCAGCCTGGCCAAATTGGGTGATGTCTATGTGAATGATGCCTTTGGTACGGCCCATCGTGCCCATAGCTCCATGATGGGTGATGGCTTTGAGAAGCGTGCTGCCGGTTTGCTGCTCAACAAGGAGCTGAAGTATTTCTCTCAGGCTCTGGATAAGCCACCAAATCCCTTCCTGGCCATTCTGGGCGGTGCCAAGGTGGCCGATAAGATTCAGCTTATTGAGAACTTGCTGGACAAGGTCAATGAGATGATCATTGGTGGTGGCATGGCCTTTACTTTCCTGAAAGTACTCAATAACATGAAGATCGGTGGCAGTCTGTTCGATGAGGAGGGTTCCAAAATTGTTCAGAATTTGGTGGATAAGGCCAAGAAGAATAATGTTAAACTACATTTGCCCGTGGACTTTGTTTGTGGCGATAAATTTGCCGAGAATGCGACCGTGAGTGAGGCCACCGTGGAGAGTGGTATTCCAGATGGACATATGGGCTTGGATGTGGGTCCCAAGTCACGTGAACTATTCGCCGCACCCATTGCCCGGTCCAAGCTTATTGTGTGGAATGGGTAAGTTGAGATGGATTTGAAAATATGATAGAAAAAGTCCCTGGTCTTATTTATATTTTATTTTTATTGGGGCACTCTTCATCTTTCTGATGAAATTTATTGTTATATTTAAATATATGTCTAAGTTCAATATTTTAAATTTAGATATAGTTTTTATTGGGGGGGAGGGTGAAATTGAAATGCTGTATAAGTCCCTGATTAGTCTGTCTTTAGTTCCTGGATCTGTGTTCATACGACAGCAGACGACAGACGGACATTCTATATCGACTCTTTGTGTGATCAAGAATATATATACTTTATGGGTCGGAATGTTCCTTCTGCCTTTAATACATTCCGACTTATATACCCTTTTTACTCTACGAGTAACGGGTAGAAAAATATGACGGTCCAAATTGCAAAATCTTTTAGCCGAATACTCTAATTGTTTCAGGAAAATAAAAGGCTTTACCAATTCCAATTCAATCGAATTCGGAAACGGGAACAGTCCTGAATATCTTTTTTAAAAAATCGCTTTATTATGCGTGTATATATGCGTATATACAATATATATTCTTCTTGACTTAGCCAAACGGGTTGAAATTTATTTTCAAATATATCTCACCTAGAATTTCGACAAATCGACACTTGCAAAGTGTATAGAAATACCAATTTCCGACACCATATTGCATATATATTCTTGATCAGGACAAGCAGCTGACTCGATTAAGCTCTTTCTGCCTGTTTTTACGCCAACTAGTCTCTGAGTTTGGAAGCTATCGGTCTGTAATTTTGCTTAGTATTATTTTTAATGTATGCTGAATCGAGCCGCCCGAATCGGTTGACTATGTCTTTTAGCTGTATTTAAATGAAGACAGCGGCCAAAAATACTATAATAATAATAGAGGGCCCGGCAGACGTTGTTCTGCCGTACGTTGACATGCCTACTCATATATGATGCAAATTTTTAAAAATTTGGCCATGTGAGAATCACAAAATTTCCAGATTTAACCAACAAATGCATATTGTTTGGTTTTGTGACTTATTAATAGTCAATCGCATGCCACGCGAATTAGAAATTGCGGTCAGCCTAATGGAATTGGCGGTTCTGATGGGATCCGTGGTAGAATATCAACTTCACCATGAAATTTGCCGTTCAAAATGAAAGCTAGTTATTATTGTTCAATCATTGTCGTCATATCAACTTTCTTACTCCATATAATTAACCTGCACACCAAATTTCAAGTTCATAACTTCTTCATTTCTAAAATATAGCTCTGAGCGACTTTTTCAAAATGGTTCAATCTGGTTCGGAACCGGTTTGGATCCGGCAAATTATCTAACACAAGTTTATAGCTTCAATAGCTTCTGAAAAATGACCCAGAGGCACTTTTGAACTGGTTCATTCTGGTGCGGAAGCAATCTTGAAACAGTTAAATGTTTGACTCCAAGTTATCAAGCTACCCAACAAAAAACAAGTTCCTAGCTTAAATAATGTCTAAGTTATGGCTCCGAACTACTTTTTTAAACTGGTTCAGAACCGGTATTTATCTGGGGAAATGAAGAACTTCATATTATTAACCCAAACACCATAATGAAATTTCATAGGCAAAATAATTTTCGACATATGCCTCTAAGCCACTTTTGAACAGGTTCAAGCTGGCTCGGAACCGGTCTTGAAAAAATAAAATGATTAACTCCATATTAATCACCTACACACGAAGTTTCAAGTTAATAGCTTAAATAGTTTCAGAGATATGTCCTTTGAACCGATTTTAAGACGATTGTAGCGCCACCTATTGAGTTCAATTGCAAACCTAAACCATCTTCGGACCCACAAAAATATTCACAGAAAATTTCATCCAAATCGGTTCAGTAATAAACGCTGGGACAGAAGAAATATATATATAAAGATAACAATTATAATTTGAAACGAGAAGGCAAAGCTAACTACCACTGTGCGAAAGTTCTAATACACTTTAAAAAAAGTTTTTTTCATTTAAGGCCTCATTCCAGATGGAATACAAATTTATTTCGTCACTATGCTTTATATAAATAAGACAGCTTTTAGAGCTTTCCAAAAGTACTTCTATTCACATGAAGTATTTTAACGAAATAAATTTGTATGTCATCTGGAATGAGGCCTTAAGTTCCATTTTTCTCCGATTCTCTGGCAGCTATATCAAACTCATTTTCTAACCGATCCGATCTATGGCAGCTATAATAAATAGTCAACGGATCCGGGCAGTTACGACGTATTCGGAGCGTGCAGTAAAAATAAGACTCTGTGCAAAATTTCAGATCGATGACCTTAAAACTGAGTAACTAGTTTTCGTAGAAACAGACAGACAGACGGACAAAGTGAAATCAACTCAACTCGTCGCCCTGATCAAGAATTTATATACTTTATCTGGTCGGAAATGTGTATTTCTATGGGTTGCAGACTTTTAATTAAATAATAATGGAAAATGTATACTTATTTACGATATATTTATTCGGTTTTAATCCAAATTAAAGAAACTGCAAGGATATATAAACATCGGTATTAAGAATATGTATTTATTTGAATTATAATTTTTTTTTTTTTTTAAGTCTAAAACAATAATTTTCAATAAAATGTACCCTCAAGATATTTTATGGCTTTCTTAGATTAAAGCTGAATTTCTTAGATTTTTTAATCTCTGGCAAACAGTGATCCTATCTTGTATTTCCTAGACAATACAATATAATTTTCTAAGTTAATAAAGCAACAATAAGTCGATTTACTTTTCGCTTTCTTAAGAATAGGTGTCTCTAGGCACTCTAGGGAACTTAATAGCAAAAATTTTTTTTTCCGTAGTTTCTTAAGAGTACCAACTATATCCCAGGGATTCAGATACAAAATAATCCTATTTAATCTAATAAATTTCCTTTTTCGATTTCAGCCCACCCGGTGTCTTTGAGTTCCCCAACTTTGCTAATGGCACCAAGTCCATTATGGATGGTGTTGTGGCGGCCACTAAGAATGGTACCGTTTCCATTATTGGCGGTGGTGATACAGCCTCCTGCTGTGCCAAGTGGAACACCGAAGCTTTAGTTTCGCATGTCTCCACTGGCGGTGGCGCCTCGCTGGAGCTGCTCGAGGGTAAAACACTGCCCGGAGTGGCTGCTTTGTCTGCGGCCTAAAAAAATGTCAAAAACAACCTGAATATCGAAATTTTGGGAATTCTCTCTCTAAATGTTTAATCGCATCGCATCGTTTATGTTAAGTTGAAAACAAATATGTAGCAGCAAAATTAAAGGAATTTATGAATAGTTGTTAAAATCTTACGTTGGATTTATTTGCGCGCAAAGTTGGTGTCCATGGCGGAGGAGTTGCGTTGAATGTTGTTCAAATTGGAGCGTATGCGATCGCCAATGGAATGTTGATTGGCAATGGCCTTCTTGACCTGCTTGTTGAGGAAGTCGGTGTCAAAGTCACGCGAACGCTGTTGGGCCTCTTCGCGGGCATAGGCCTCGCGATGCTTTTGCACGGATTGAGTGCGATCGGCCTCACGCCAGCTGGCATTATCCATCATTTCGCGTAGGCGGGCCTCGCGTTCGGCGGAACTGAGTTTGGGTTTGCCAATTTTGGTGACTTTATTTGGACTACGTACTTTGCGATCTCGGTCTTGACGTTGATCTCTACGGGAAGGTGAACTTTGAGCACTTTTAGGATTACGATTTCTGCTTGGTGGTGATTTTTGCAGACTCCTTTGATGTGGTGGCGATCTAAGAGGACTTCGCTGACGTTGATCCTTACGGTAAGGTGATCGTGGACTCTTTCCACGTTGATCTCTGCGAGAAGGTGATCTTTGAGGACTTTTAGGACTTCTTCCACGTTGATCTCTGCGAGAAGTTGATCTTTGTGGACTTATAGGACTCTTTCGTCGTTGATCTTTACGGTAAGGTGATCTTTGTAGACTTATAGGACTCTTTCGACGTTGATCTCTACGGGAAGTTGATCTTTGAGGACTTATAGGACTCTTTCCACGTTGATCTCTGCGGGTAGGTGATCTTCGAGGACTTATAGGACTCTTTCCACGTTGATCTTTACGGTAAGGTGATCTTTGTGGACTTATAGGACTCTTTCGACGTTGATCTCTGCGGGAAGTTGATCTTCGAGGACTTTTAGGACTCTTTCCACGGTAAGGTGATCTTTGAGGAATTTTTTAAATATCTATCTTTACGTTCTGGCGATCTTTGAGTACTTCTAGGCCGTTGATCTCTACGTGTTGGCGATCTTTGATTACTTCTTTGATATGGAGACGTTTTTTGTGTACTTGTTTGGCGCTGATATCTACGTGGAGGGCTTCTTTGATGTTGATCTCTACGTAAAGGTGATCTTTGGGGACTTTTTACATTACGATCTCTACGTAAAGGACTTCTTTGACGTGGAGGCGATCTCGGACGTTGAGGACTTCTTCGACGTTGATCTCTACGTGGACTAGGAGTTCTCTGCCTCCTATGATCCCTTTGGGGACTACGACTTATGTTTCTTTTCAAATCTCTTTGTGGCATTTGACGTCCTTGCCTCACCTGTGCCTCCTCCTCCTCGCTACTATCATTCTTTCGCCTTCTGCCACTGCTTTCCTCACTACTATCACTGCTACTGCTGCTGCTTCCCCTTCTCTTTTTCCCCTTCTTCTGCTTGGTGGCCATATCCAGTTGCTTGGATATGGTTCTATATTGGGCATCCAATAGTTTATCCAGCTTCAGGTCTCCATTGCCACTGTCTCCTTTGAGTTTTTTCACCTGGCGTGCCAATTTTCTATCCAAATCTTCATCGCTATCTTCGCTTTCATCTGAATTCTTTTTCTTTTTCTTGGATTTTTTACTTTTCTTCAACTTTTTGGCCTTCAATTCCTGTTCCGTTTTGAGTATGCGATGTATTTCCTTTAATTTCACCGGATTCTCTAGTAATTTACGTCTTGATTCCATTTCCCGCTGTTTGATCAACATTAAGGGATCCTCCAGAGTCTTACGTTGCATGTCCACCTGTTCGGTGGATTGTAGATTACGATACTCCCTAATGGAGAAGGGCACACAGTCGTGCTCTACATGATTGATCGATTGCTTGACACCCAAGGTGCTATTCTGTTCCTGGCGGCGTTCCTCCGCTTGAAGAGTCTCAAAGGATTTGTCTATTTTGCGTCCCAGCAGATACTCATCTCGATTAATCAATTCGGTGCTGTCTGGGTAGAACAAAAGAACAAATGAATGTGTGTACAAGGCAAAGGCTTACCACTTACTTTTGTACATCCATTCCAGCTTGGCAGCACCTCCGCCGCCCGAGGCAGAGCTACTGCTGGCCAATACGCCCGAGTTTTCACCTATGCGACGTAACTCTTCCCGATCTCGCTCCTCAGTGATTTCCTTGCGCAAATCATCCAATTTGCGTTGCTCTTCCTGTTTGGCTTGTTCGGCTTTCCACACCCGCTCCTGGTTTTTCATTGTGTGCGGATGCCATGATTTCTTCAAATTCTGGAAGATTTGGAAGATGAGTATGTAGAATGGGACGAGATCAGATGAAACTTACCAGATCACCGCCACCCATAGCGAGAAAGTGAAGTTTTTTAATAAAAAGCAATTTCAATTCACGCAAGTTGCAAGTTATGATTTCCCTCCTTTTGCGTGGGCATTAGAGATGAGCGCGTGACAATAAATCGTGCTTAGAGTGAATAACAGGCATGACAGCCATCAAACCAATCGAGGTGACTTCAAAATATTAAAAGCAGTATAAAAAGGCAGTGAAATTAACAAGCTTTTTTAGAAAATGTTCAATATTGGCTTTCTTAACGGAAAAAAGAATTTCAATAAATTTGATTTAAGGTAAGGTCCCACACAAAAATAATTTAATATTTAATGAAAATTTGTCTAAATTGCCATTAACTTAAGATTTTTAGTACTTAAAACTAAAACTAGGGATAAAAAATAATAAAAATTCCCTATTTAGGTCTATTTAGCAAAATTTTAATTAAAATTTGCTTTACACTTCAAGAAAACTCATTCCAATTTGCATTTATTAATTAAATTACAGAGAATTCGGATAGCTAAATGTAAAAAAGGTGGAATAATGGTATTTATTAGAGGTGCGCGCGTGACGTGAATTTAAAAAATATATTCAGAATATTTTGTTCTATTTTAACTTTGTACTTTTAATCATTGCCTTAAAACAGTGAACGTAACGATTATAATTAATATCCCTTGAATAATTATTTCTTATTTTTTCCAATTGTTCAAGAAGTAACAATTAATTTTTATTAATTAAAAACTCAAGAAATAACGATTATTTTTTGAGCATAAAAATAAAAATCTAAAATAAGAGATTTCTATGGATTTTTAAATAAAACTCAAGAAATACCGATTTTTATGGATAAAAAAAAAAACATATAAAAATATCTAAAATTAAAATCATATAATAATTATCGTATAAATCCCTTGATAATAATTATTTCTAATTTTTCCCAATTGTTCAAGAAATAACAATTAATTTTTAAAATTAACGATTATTTTTTGAGTATAGAAATAAAAATCTAAAATAAGAGATTTTAATGGATTTTAAAATAAAACTCAAGAAATACCGATTATTTATGGATAAAAAAAAAATTAAAACAATATTTTTCAATTTTATTTAGAAATTATTAAATAACTCTTATTTCAGATTTTTTTTCGCTTTAAAATTAATCGGGTTTGTGTAAGTTAATTTAAAAATCATTAAATAACTTTTAATTGTGATCTTTATGTTTAATGCCCAAAAAATAATAGTTATTCCATGTGTTATATTTAAAAATCCTTAAATAACTCTTATATACGATTTTTTTTTTTGATCCTTAAATAATCGGTATTTGTGTGTTTTTTAAAATCCATTAATAACTCTTATTTGATTTTTATTTATATGTCCTGAATAATTTTATTGATGAAAATATAAAAAAAATAATAGTCCCTGCCTTAAACAACTACCATCTCTAATTGCTCACTCAACTCTAAAAGCCGATAACACTTCTGAACTACCATCACTAAATTTTCGCTCTTCTCCCACAGCCGATAACTTTTGGCTGCCCTTTATCAATTTGTGGAATTCTTTTGCTCTGGCCATGGACAAGGATTCAGATAATAGCACGGTTACCTCTTTGGATGAGAATACGGAAAACTTTTGCACCAATCCCACACGTGACATATTGGCCGAAGGCATTACAAATCTCTTTAAGCCAACTATTGAAAAGTTGGACGAACGTGTGTCCTCCACCATACAATTGCAAACCGAATTGCGTGGCCAATTGGATGCTCTGTCCGCTCAGCTAAAGGATATAGAGAAGGCCCAGCAGCAAATACCCGAATTTGCGGACAAAGTCAAGGAGCTGCTTAACGTCAAGCACAAGGTGACCATTATCAATAACGTGCTGAGCACCAGCCAAGAGAGATTGAACGGTTTGCATAAGCTAATCGAAAAGGAGCAACGGCGACGTCAGGCTCTGTTGGAATCGGCTTTAAGTACAAACATATCATAAGCAGAATGGAGACACCATACACGCAACACCTCACGTCGGAGGACTTTGAACATGTTTATGAGCCGGCAGAGGATTCATTTCTATTGCTGGATGCTTTGGAGATGGATTTGAAATATTTGCAGGAGGAACTGCAGCCGGAAGTGTGTGTGGAAATTGGTTCCGGTTCGGGTGTTATAATCACGGCCTTGTCTAAGAAATTGGGTAGGAATGCGCTCTGCCTGGCCACCGATATCAATCCCCGGGCCTGTAAGGCCACCCAAAGCACTGCTGTACACAATCAGGCGCAAGTCGAGTGTTTACGCTGCAATTTGGCTGATGGTCTACGTAAGCAAGCGGTGGATTTGCTGATCTTTAATCCGCCCTATGTGGTCACCAGCGTGGAGGAACTAACTGACTCAAAGGAACCCAACAGTTTGGTATATGCCTGGGCTGGTGGTACAGATGGACGTGGTGTAACGGATCGTTTATTACAGCAATTGGATGACATTCTCTCCCCCCGCGGTGCACTCTACTTGTTGCTGCTTAGAGAGAATAAACCTGAGGAAATTATCAAATATTTAGCTAGTTTACATTTTAAGGCTGTCAAATTAATGGAACGACGCATTCCTGGTGAATATCTCTATATATTGAAAGTGACTAGAACTAAAGAGTTGATTGTGCAATAAATTTCATTTAATTGTATTAAGAAATTCGTTTTATTAGGTAAATGTGAAATGGAACTAGTTCCTTGAAAAAATTCCCATGGGAATAGGTACTTTATTTTTGTACCTAAAATAGGTACAAGTTAGCCACAACACTGTAAATTTGGCTTGAAAAAAGCAAAATACGTTATTCAACATTCAAAATGTTATCAAACTGAAATCAAATCAAAATCAAGATGCAACTTGCCCTAACAAACCGCTTATTCGTTTTCGTAAACCGAACCAATCCCTTTCAATAAATTCTGAACCGCAGCGAAAACAGCAAAAGAAACTGGTTCCTTTTATTCCATCAATGTGTTTGATGACGTAACGAATCCATCTTAAGATAAAGATAAAGCAGGGACCGTAACGGTTATAACTATAAAAATCAATTGTAATCAGGGATTAATCCCGAAACGAATATCGGTTCCGGTACGTACCGAAATGAGAATATCGGTTAGAGGTTCTATACTTTGGTTTTCAGTTTATTTCGGTTCTGATACGGTACCAAAATTTTTATTTCGGTATACCGGTACGTACAAGTATAATGTTTTTTAATATTACAAAATTTAAATTATTTCAAGATATCCAAAAAATTAATTGATAGAACTAAAAAATTGTTTAAACTTTTTTTTAAATGTACCGATTTCTAGCCTTTTTTTTGACGAATTTTGGTATCCCTACACTCAGAAAAAAAACCAAGAATTTCTTAATTCTCTATTCTTAAGTCGCCCAGACAAACTCGACTTAGGGCCATTTCTTATAAAGCTGACTAATATTTCTTAATAATAGGTCAAAACATTCTGCTCTAAAATCTGTCGTATCTCCGTTAAAAATTGAGATCTTTAGCGATTTGGATAGATTTGAACCCTTACTATAGCTCATAATACGCTGGTAAAATACTTAAAATTGGTATATCAGTTCATAAAAACACAAAAACAGATTGAAACATAAAATCTGCGTTAGCTTTTCCATACATTACATTTTTCGAAATATTAAAACAGAGTTTTTTAAGGGCGAAATTTGATTAAAGTCCAGAAACTTAATTTCTTTAATTTATATTATCATTTTTCTAACGTTTCTGTATACAAGGGCGAATTTTTTTAAGACTTAGAAAAGTTTTTCCGTTTTTGAGAGATCTTTTTTTATATCTTATATATCTTAAAAAGAGAATATGATTCTGGATATTCTATAAGGCGAGTTTCTAAAATGTAAGACTCGTTTCTGAGTGTATATATTGCAATTTTATAATAATCATAAATCAATAAAATAAATAATAAGAAACCGAAACAATACCGGTATTAGCGTTTCGGTATGGTATCGGTTTTTTCGGTTCCTATTATAACGGTTTTCGGTTCTCAAAAAAATTTTAATATCGGTTCCGGTTTCGATACCGGTACGTGGCTTTTAACGGTTCTGGTTCCAGTTACGGTATTATTCCCTGATTGTATTTAATCATTTCTAATTTATATTTTTAAAAATCAATCGAAAAAATTATTTCTGATTTTTATTTCAAAAATGATTTATTATTATTCATTTTTGATTTTTATTATAAAAAATCAATTATAAAACTGATGAGTGATTTTTATTTAAAAAAAACAATAATACAAATCAAACATGATTTTTTAAAATATAAATCTCTCGGTGATATGACAAAAATAACAGATTGTACTAAACTATATAAAAAGAATAATAAATTCATGTAAAATTTTTTTCTATGGTATATTTAATTTTAAAAAAAAAGTAATTTTTTTAACAGATTCTGCAGACAAATTGAAATATTGATATATTTAACACAGAGTGTTGATTTTTTTTTTCCTGATCCAGAAAAATCTTGATTATTATTATTGATTTTTTTAAATAAAAATCACTCATGAGTTTTATAATTGATTTTTTTTTATAAAAATCAAAAATGAATATTTAAAAATAATTTTTAAAATAAAAATAAAATTTTTACGAATGATTTTTAAAAATAAAAATAAAAAATACCGGTTCATTCCAATATTTCCAAATATATTCATATATTTGATGTATGTGTAGGACATCTGCATCCCAATGATTTTTTTAGCTTAAAATTTACCCCATAAGCGTTATTTTCGTTCCCAGAAACAAAAACATAACTTGCATCGTATTTCTTGCAAAAAATGTTGCTTTAGCCGTTTTCGGCTTGCATGGTCACAAATTTGCCAATTCAGCTATAAACTAGCCAAATGTTTTGCACACACTCAATTTAGTGCGATTTTTTCGGTTGTGTCTTTTTTACCATCTCTAATAAAATATAATAATAATTTTTTTTTATCTTTATACGACACCTTGCTTGATGCCTTAATTAACACCAGCCGGTGAAATGGAAACATACTCTGTGGATGTGGTACATCAGGCCATCAATGCTTTATTTCAGGGCAATAATCCCAAAGAGCAGGAAAAGGCCAACAAATGGCTGCAGGACTTTCAGAAGTCGGTGAGTATAGGGATGAGCCGCCCATTTTGGACCACGCCTACATTATTGGTTGAATTTACTTTTAGATCTATTCATGGACCATAGCAGATGAGTTGCTGCATCAGAAACGTGATCTGCATGCCAATTATTTTGCTGCCCAAACAATGAGAAATAAAATCCAGAATTCCTTTAGTGAACTGCCGCCGCATACGCATGAATCTCTGAGGGATTCTCTAATCACGCACATTGGCCAAATAGATGAGCAGACCGACCATGTGATTGTCACTCAATTAAGTTTGGCGGTGGCAGATTTGGCTTTACTCATGGCCAGCTGGCAGGAGCCCATCAATGATTTGATTAAGACCTTGGCACCCCATCCCGCGGCCATTTGGCCTCTGTTGGAGGTGCTGAAAGTTTTACCCGAAGAGATTGATTCGCGTTATTTACGCTTGGGTGCCAATCGACGGGAGGAGGTGCACAAGCAACTGGATGCCAGTGCCGAGTGTGTATTGAAATTTCTGTGCATGTGCCTGCAGCAACCGGATGATGGCAACAAGGAGCGCGTTTGGAATGCCACTTTGCGTACCTACAGTGCCTGGCTGGTTATACATGCCTTTCCCCTGTCGCACATTTGCAATAATTCCCTCAGCCAGTTGGCCTTTCGTCTGCTCACCGAACAGGAGACGGCGGGCAAATTGCATGACAATGCCACGGAATGTGTGTGCGCCCTGCTCTCCTGCATGAGCACACGACATGACAATGATTCACCACCGGTGGAGGCGCAAATATTTGCCGCTGTCTGCATGCTAGAGCCCGCCTATCATCTGAGTGTTGCCCATGAGGATACGGATAAAACGATTAACTATTGTCGCATCTTTACCAGCCTGTGTGATGCCTTCTTCTATGATATGTTGGCCGCCGATCAGCCGCAACCACATTATGCCATGAAGGGTCTGGATTTGGTTTTACTTTGTGTGGGTCATTTTGATTATGAGGTGGCCGAAATCACCTTTTATTTGTGGTACAAATTGAGTGAGGATCTCTTCCAGCGATATGATGAAAAGCTGACGGCACACTTTAGGCCACATATAGAGCGTTTGATAAGCGCTTTATACAGACACTCGCAAATGGAAAGCGATCACGATGGCTTGATAGAGGAGAACAATAATTTCTTTGTGAGTTTTGAAGAGTTTTAAAGGAGACAAATTTTAATTGTTTTTTTTTTTACAGGATTTCAGACGCAAGGTATCGGATCTGATCAAGGATGTGGCTTTTATTGTGGGCTCTGGAGCGTGTTTCAAACAAATGTTTCTTATTCTACAAGCTCCAGATACCACCTGGGAATCCACAGAGGCTGCTCTGTTTATCATGCAAAATGTGGCCAAAAATATATTACCGTAAGTAATAGTGACAAGGAATTAAGTTGAACTTAAGCAATTTAGAGATCTGATTTGACCCATAGGTTTTAATATCAAAATATTTGAGAAAATGAATAGGGAAACACTGCTTTAGATTGAGATAAGGCAAAGCTGATTACGAACCGAGGTCAGAAGCAATTTTTGCGTAAATAATTTATTTTCCCGGATTATAGAGATAAATTTAAGTACGGTATGTCCAAGAATTTGACAAGACTAGTTGAATTTATCTAGATGAAAATTGATAAAGTTACAGACAATTCAAAGTCGGAAATAAGCATTTGACATTATTTTTGGATTGCTGTACTTTTTCAATGCTCTGAAATAAATTTTTCTGGAAAGGCTAGGCTGGTTTTAAATAGGGGCATTATAGAATCCGTCAAGGTCAGTTTTATTTATTTAGGTTAGGATTTGGCACAGCTTAGGATAATCCGAGGTCAGTAATAAGTTTTTGGCAATTTTAATCTGAGTTAGGGACCATTTCTTATCTGGTATATGGCGCTATCTGTCACGTAAACTTACAAATAACTAAGAAATCCGCATTTAGAAAGATAAATGATCGAGAACCGTCTTGACAGATCGCTTTCGACCAAAAACGACCCAAATGTTTTGGGAATTGGGTCGTTTTAGGGTCGAAAGCGATTTGTGGAACACATGGGAATTGTTATTTTAAATCTAGTTCTTATAACGAACTTAATGATTCCAAATACGAGTTTTTAGTACAGGAACGAATCATTAAGATAAAAGTATAGTTCAAAACTGTAAAAACTGTTTTAAAGAAAAAATGGCACAAATCTCTGGGTCATTTAATCAAAGTTTACTAATTAACTGTGTTTAGCAGAAGAACTTTATCCTTTATCATGTGTTTAATATGATATTTACATGAAGCTTATCCAAATGTCAATTTAACAAGACTCCCTAAAAGTATGCTAAATAATAAGAGCAGTTTTATTAAGCTGAGTGATCTGCTGAACGCGCCCAATTTACGGTTTGTTGGTTTATGTGACAAGATAATATACAGAATTCTTAGAACTATCTTCGGATAGTAAAAGATGGAAGATTTAATCAAACAAGATGTAAAGCAGAGGTCCCCAAAGCCTATGCTTTAACAGCTCAATTGTTGAATTATATAACGTACGATCTAATATTAAAATATATCAAGGTGTGACTTGTGAGTCTCAGATTATTTTTTCAAGAAATTGAGTTATAAAAATTAATAATATTGACAATGTTTTTAATAATGTTGGCCAAATTGTAGATAAATTCTGCACAGATAACACTGTTCTAATGCGAAAGTATTGATGTTTATTAGTGAACATCTGGATTAATATTCGCTTAAGCCAATGGTTTATCAGGTTCGGTTTGTAGCCCTGTTAAAAAGCCTCTAACTTGTCCAATAAACTTGAAATGTGAAATATGGCTGTTGCAGCCCCAAAGGGCCAGTCCGAGCTTCTCTAGGGACACACACTACACACTGAGCCACACAAAGCCTGCAAGTGTATTATATACCCTGATTGAAAAAACTTTCCAAATGCTGCACGGTGTGTCCCAAAACTATCCGAACTTTTAGGATATAAAAATAAAAACACATTATATTATAGGTTCCATTGGGATCAAGGATCTGAGATGTGGGATCTGGAAGCAGGGATTTGGGATCTTGGCTCTGGGATGAGGGGTCTGGAATCTGGGATCGGTATATCGAGGCTCTGGGGTCCAGGATCTGGAAACAGGGATCTTATCTAGGATTATGGATCTGGGATCAAGGATCTGGGGTCTTGGATCTGGGGATGGATCTGGAACCAGTGATATGGGATCTGGAATCAGGGATCTGGGATATAGGATCAGAGATGTGGGATACGGGATGTGGGATCAGGGTTCTGGGGTCAGAAATCTGCGATTAGGGATGTGGGGTCTGGAATCGGGGAGTGGGATCTTAGATCAGGGATCTGGGATCATGGATCTGGAAACTGGAATCAGGGAGCTGGGATCAAGGCTCTGAGATCAAGGCACTAGGGTTAGAGGTCTTGGATCAGGAATCTGGGATCTGAGATCAGGGATCTAAGATCTGGGATGTGGGGTCCACGTTACACAATCCTTTTTTATTTCATTTATAGGAATATTCTTTAGTACCTCGGTTAGGGCTGCTTTAATGGCTGGGATATCATCATAAAATGCTCCTTTCATCTTGGTTTTGAGTTTTGGGAATGGAAAATTGTCGCAGGGTGATAGATCAGGCGAATACGAATGGTGGTCGATAAGAGAAATCCGGTTTTCCTTTAAAAATTCGTTCTGCGAGGTGCATTATCGTGTAATAAAAACAACTGTCTTCCTTTCTTACTTATCTTTCCCCGTTCTTGTTTTTTTTCCAGAGACGAGAACGATGTGATACCCAAAGTGGTGGAGGCCATACTGAATATGTCCGAACAGACTCATATAGCCGTACGTTATACGGCCATACTTTTGATAGGTGAACTCTGTGACTGGATAGAGAATCATGCCGAATCCCTGGAAGCTGTGCTCAATTTTCTGCTCTATGCTCTGCAGCAAAAGAATGGTTTGGCTCCGGCAGCCGCTATTGCGCTCACGTCCATTTGTTCGGCCTGTAGACAGAAAATGATTTGTCATATAAGTGGATTAGTGCAGATTGCCCGAAGTTTGGATAGTTTTCAGATTAACAATGATGTGGCCATTGGTTTATTAAAGGGTATATCCTTGATTTTGACACGATTACCAAGGGATCAGCTGCAACCTGCGCTGCGTGAGATAGTGAGTTTTCAATTGCAACCGTTGAGTCAGCTGGTGGAGAGTTCAAACGAATCGCTGCAAAAGGGTGAACGTACGGATCCCGTGTATTGGATTGATCGAGCGTGTGCCATTATAAGACACACAAATCCCGATATACCGGACAATGTGGAACATCCCACAGTGGGTATACTGAATGATGCCTGGCCTTTGATCTCGCGGGTAATGGATAAATATCAAAGTGATTTGCGAATAATGGAAAGAACTTGTCGCCTGATCAGATATGGCATACGAATGGTGCGTAAACAGGCTGTGCTGCTGGTGGAGCCATTAATTAAGCAAATGGTGGTGCTATATGCCGTACAGCATCACAGTTGTTTCCTCTATGTGGGCTCCATATTGGTGGATGAGTTTGCCAAATCCAGCGAATGCATAGCCGGATTATTGGAAATGTTGCAGGCGTTTATTGAGCCCACTTTTGGTCTGTTGCAATTGGAGAATGGTCTGAAAAATAATCCCGATACGGTAGATGATTTCTTTCGACTGGCCTCCCGTTACCTGGACTGTTGTCCCATCCAGCTGTTGCAGAGTTCCCTGATTACGCCCATCTTTCAGTGTGCTTTAATTGCCTGCTCGTTGGATCATCGTGAGGCCAACTCTTCGGTAATGAAATTCTTTATAAATTTACTTACCTGGGGACTGAGTAACAATCACAGGCACTCGGAGTGTCGTCCTTTGGTCATTGAATTGGCCACTCAACATGGCGGCGCCTTGGTTATGAATCTGATACAGGCCTCTGTATTCCAATTGCACTCCTATATGCTGGCTGATGTGGCGGAAGTGATACATGATCTTAAACAAGTGGTGGGCACCAGTCAAATGGAACCATTTCTGGCCCAGGCCCTAGAGGCTTTGCCGAAGAAAAATAGCGGTGGATATGTTACAGCAACGCAACAGCAATTGGATGAGTTTAGCAACACGGTTTTGAGGTGGGTTTGAGCATTTATGGGAGCTTTACTTTGATTTTGAATGACATCTTTTTCTTGTTTTTTTTTTTTCAGAGCTGACACCACCAAAGCCATTTCCCAGGCCCTGAAAACCTTTACGCGTCTCTTTCGCTGATTTGACTTCATTGTTGGATTTTGTACATTTTGAAATGATGTACGCACGGACTCTCCTTCCCTTCTTTAATTTATATTTTCTAGTTAAAAGTTTAACAAAAAGCAAAAAAACAAAAAAATTTGTATAATGACGTCATAAGTTAATACACATTGTAGAATTCGAAGTGCGATCCAAATGAGGGATGCTCACTTATCTATCTAGGACATAAGTTGTTTAATTTTAAGCCCACTCCTTTAAGATTAAAGATCAACACATTACAACGATGACTTACAAAACAAAAACAAAAAAAAGAAGAAATATATATCATTATAAAATTTATATAAAATTAAATATATTAATGGGCCGGAAACCACTTGGAACTTGGAATTTCTAAAGAAACTTTATCTTAATTTTGAATTAACACAGATTGGCTGTTAGTGCACAAAATATATATATGGTAAAGGCCTCATTCCAGTTGACATAAAAATTTATTTCGGCACTATACTCCATATAAATAAGGCAGCTTTTCTAAAAGCATTAAGCTTACTGAGCTTTTAAACAGTGTTTCTATTCATATGACGCATTGTGCCGAAATAAATTTTTATATCATCTGCCTTAAATAAGGAAAATAAAATAAAATTTGTAAATAATAAAGATGGGCGCGGGACGGGACTCCCTCGGGATATACGCGAAAAATGATGGCATCGGTATGAGTTTTTGAACCCGATATTTTATATATATATATTTCAGGGATCGGCATTAATATTACTTTTCGTAATAATTACGAGTAAAATTACAAATTACTCAAGTAATTTGTAATACAATTTTTCGAAATACAAATTACTCAAGTAATTTGTAATATATACATTACTCAGTATTTTATACTTTTTTCGAAATACAATTACTCAAGTAATTTTTGAAATACAAATTACAATACAAATTCTCGAAATACAAATTACTCAAGTAATTTGTAATATACAATTTTTCGAAATACAAATTCTTTTTTACTATATTAATTTGTAATAATTAAAATAAAATTACAAATTACTATATTAATTTGTAATGAAATTTTTCGAAATACAAATTACCCCCGTGAAATTTCGTTATTTTTGCCGTATCTCTTGCCGTTCGCGAGATATCGCGACTTTTTGTTTAAATATTAAGATAACAAAATTTAAAAAACACCGAATTACGGTGCAATAAGTACGGCATTGGGCGGTGGAGGGATAGTAAACTACCCCCTCATACCCCTGTGAAATTTCGTTATTTTTGCCGTATCTTTTACCGTTCGCGAGATATCGCGAATTTTTGTTTAAATATTGAAATGACAAAAAACACTGAATTACGGTGCAATGAGTATGGTATTAGGTAGTAGAGGCATCTACCTTAACACTGTATTCTCTATGTCATTTGTAATTTGTATTTCGAAAAATTTTATTACAAATTAATATAGTAATTTGTATTTCGAAATTTTTTACAAATTAATATAGTAATTTGTAGTTTTATTTTAATTATTACAAATTAATATAGTAATTTGTAATTTTATTTTAATTATTATAAAATGAGCAAGTAATTCGGTAATGGTTAATTATAATTCCCATTTTGCCGATCTCTGATATATTTATATGTATATTTGACATATTGTATGAAAAAACAATAGAAACCGTCATCATCCAAATTGGATATGTGAAAAATCTTCTTAATTTTAAAAGTCAATAACAATGTTTTGTGTAAGCATGCATTAGCAAATGCAGGCCGCACTGGCAACAGTGGACTGCACCGGTATAGCTGCCCAAAAACTGATACAGCGCTACCGAAAAGCAACCTATGCTTCATTTCTTTCCATTATACATTTTATATTATTTTGTATTAAACCGAGAAACTGTAAAATTGTTGTGGAGTTATTTAACATTCTCCATTATGAGGGCGGGAGGTAGCGTGGCAAAAATTTGAAACAAACTTGATCTGCGTGCAGATAGTCTTCAGTCTTCACTTAAAAAAATATAGGTGGGAAAGATAACTTTGGTTCTTTGTTCTTCTAAGTTCTTTTGTGACGTCCCAAAGTTTTTTTTAAATATTTCAGACCTGCCTGAGGAAGCATTTAAATTCGAACCCGCGTCCAACTTAATATTGTAAATAATTAATTGCAATCGCCATATTCTTGTTAAATTTTGTGAGGTTTCATAGTCCACCCTCTTTTTAACATGGACAATAGAGCGGCGGGTGAATACGGCTGATAGTAGGTGAAGCCTTTTCAATCGCATGGCCACTTTGAAAATTTGATAGTTTTGATTTGGTGAGCTGCTCATTAATGTAGAGAGTCGCTTGAGAGTCAAAGCCAAGCATCGCGAGGTTTAGTCGCATCGGAATAAACCAATTGGTAAAAGAGTGTTGGAAAACAATGTTCTAAAACAGTATTTAAAAATAGAGTTGGTAAATAGTGGTGGAAAACAATGTTAAAGACAGTTTTTACTTGAACAAACGATTTCCTTGATTTTCAATTTTAATTTAAATTTAGTATTTCTTTAAGCAATTGTTGGTCTGTGCTACTGATTTCATAAGTAAATGCACGCTTAACTATTAGTTGTAACTTTTGTTAAACCGAACCGAAAGTTATGGTTCGGAACAGGTTCAGGTATTTTTTTCACAAGAGGTTCGGTTCACATTATAAAAAATGTTGGAATTCCGGTTCGGTTCAAAACCGGATTGCAGCCTAATTGGCTAATTGCAAAGAAATTGACACTTACCTTCTAATGCATTGAATTTTCATAATTATCCAATTAAATACTATTTAAATTTAAAATAAAAATCACAAGTATTAAAAATTTCGACCGTCCTAGCGTAAAAACTTAACATATTTACTAACCATATTTTTAATTTAAACCGAAAACCGGACCTTCGAAACATGATTAAGGTTTTCAGCCCTGATAAAAAAAATAAAATAATGCCAAATGGTCTAGATTCGGTGTACCCTATGACTGAGTAAAGGTTACATAATGAGTTTTTCTTCCCCGAACCACAGTACCGTGCAGTAATGACGTATTTGCTGGGTCGCAGCTCCAAAATGAAAAGGGCTGAGACATTCTCGAACCATATTTGCAGAGTTTGTTCCCCATACCGCCTGGTATACGAACACATTCGGTAATTTACACAGAACGAATCGGTTTTGTTTTGTCATCGGATTTGCTCCATCAGCTTTTGTTTCCAAGATATGGCGAAAAAACGGAATTCTAGTCAAAAACAATAGGCATTCATTTCTGGGTTTATCTAGCCGATTCGACAGAGCATATATCTATGCTTCTGTAAAAAATCAACTAGATTCCTAATCCAAATTTGGAAACAAGAGCTGATAGAACAAAACCTGTGATGCTGTTTTGTTTAGTGCACATAAATGATTCATAGTTTTTTATCAACAAGGCTGCACTTCACAAAGTTGTTAATTTTTTGTTATTTAAGGAACAGAACAATTTTTGAATCAAAAATTTTAATTTTATTTTACTCATTTTGGGAGATCTTTAATATGGTAGGTGCTGATGGAACCGAATCGGCTTCCGTTTTGGTAGGTGGTGAAGCTTTGAAACTGTTTTGTTATTTACAAAATGGAAAACAATTGAATTAAGGGGAAGAATAACGTTTTTTAGTATATTATCTTTAGAAGACCTAATTAACACAATATTGAGACAAAAAAGCAAAAGCATAAATTAAGGAAAACTATTTTCGGCTACGCCGAAGTTTATATAAACCTTGCAGTTGGTATAATTTATAGAAATAATTATAATTATTTAAGTGGCCCAGCCAGAAAAGAATCTAAAATGGAAGCAATACGATATCATTAGCAGATTTTGAACAAGCTTGGCAGTAAAACATAAATATGAAGTTAGGGAGACGCTACTATACCCAGGTTTTTACAAATCGCTTTCGACCCGATTCTCGACCGATTTTTGTTTGTGTCGAAAGCGATTTGTAGAACTCATGGGATGGAACTAGTTTTCCAACCGATTTTTTCTATGGCAGCTATAAGCTATAGTTATTTGATTCGGCTTTTTTTTTTTACAATGTGTAGCCTAAATATTCTATAATGCCAGGTTTATATTGGGTCATAAAATGACAAATGTTTTGCCTGGAAAATTACAGGAATTTGACTCAAAACTTCAAGACTTCAGGCAAAGCTTGTTTAAAATGGCTTTAAAACTGACAAAGAAGATTACATAGAAACATACAGACGAAATTACAGACAGACAGATCAAGAATATATCAGGGACCGAAAATAACAGTTATGGAAGTGAACAAAAATACTTCGAAAAATGGTTTCCCTGATGAAATGGAGTACATTACTCTTCATAAAAAGGGATACATTTTTATTTGCAATTTTGAACACCAAAAAAATTTTGAAATTGTTATTTGATAATTTTTAAATAAAAATTTTGTTTTAACGATTAAATGTTAATTTGTATATAACAATTTTTGAATAACAGTTAAAAATTCATTTTTATTATAAAAATTTTAATTAATTTTTTTTTGTAATTTTTATAATAAAAATTAATTTTTAATTTTAATTTTTTTAGAATAAAAAAATTAATAAAAATTAATTTTTAATTTTATTTTTTTTTTTATAATAAAAAATTAATTTTTATTATAATCAAAATATATTATATTTTTAATAATAATAATTCAATTTTTATTATAAAAATTTTAATTTTTTTTTATTTGGTAATTTTTATAATAAAAATTAATTTTAATTTTTTGTAATAAAAAATTAATTGTTATTATAATAAAAATATATTATATTTAAATATATTATATTTTTATTATAATAAAAATTAATTTTTATTATAAAAATTTTAATTAATTTTTATTTTGTAATTTTTATAATACAAAATAATTTTTAATTGTTTTGAAAAATTTTTATTATAAAACTTTTTATAAAAATTACTAATCTAGTAGATTTAAGTAAATCTTGTATCCTTCTATCAAAGAGATTCTATGATTTACGAACGCCTACTAGATAAGTATATTTTATAACAATTTTTATAATAAAAATGTTTCATAACAATTGAAATTTAATTTTTATCATAAAAATTACAAAATAAAAATTATTTAAGTTTTTAACTGTTATTCAAAAATTGTTATATAAAAATTGACATTTAACCGTTAAAACAAAATTTGTATTTAAAAATCATAGAATAACGATTATTTTTTAATTTTTATTTAAAAAATTAGAAAATAATTTTTATTTCAAAATTTGTATGCAAAAAGTTATAACATTTTGCATTTTTACTATTTTATACTATCAATCTGCAAGGATATATGTACAAAAAATATACATTAAATATATGACAAAACGTCTACATAAAACATTTAGGAGTTACTCCATACTAAATATTCGAAAAGACCAGAAAATCCCTCAAATTTTGTTTGAACTTAAAACTAATTTTACACACATTTTTACGTTTTACTAATTGCACTTTACGCTTAGCGGTTTCTAAGAATCTCTATCCGTGAATTTAAATGGTTTCAGTGCGTGGATCTAGTTTGTGTATGGCCTGCATGAGGCTGGTGGAGTTAGCAGTGTTAATGCCCTGCCGGGACATAGTGGTTAAGCGATCTGTGATGGGTTTTTGATCCTGACCACGTTGCCACCTACAAAAATAAAAAGTTATAATTAAAATAAAAAGAACAATGTTTGAAAAACTCACCACAAATGTGCACAAGTGTGCAGCAAGGGTATATACAGCGGCAGCAAGTCTATATCGGATAAGGTATCGAAACGACTCAAAGCCAACTGGGCCCAACGTTCTGCTGCATGATGTGGCACCGGTGATATGGTGCAAGCGGCCACCAGACGGCAGAGTATCAACAGCACAGGCCTCGATCGATTCATATAGATTTTATTAAGCAGACGAAAACAATTCTCCAGTATGGGTATGGCCAGCTCATGACGACGCTCATCCAAAAACTGGCAAGCCTTGGTTAATTCCTCATTTTGCAAAAAGTGTAGAAATACATCCGTATCCCTGAGCTTCTCCACACCAGCCACATGTGTGAGAAACTCCTCGAAGGCATTGCTACGTTCGCCTATCAATTCGGGTTTGAAATTTCCCATGATAACTTTACTGGGAAAATATTTCTGTGCCATATCCTGGGGATACTGACGCTTTAGTCCCACATATAGTTCACGAAAATCCGTATAGCGGCGCTCTATTTTGGCCGGTTGATCGTCTTTCGTGAGGCCGTGTAATCTGACGGTTAACTCATATAGAACATAACGTTTCATCTTCACATCCTCACCCTCACGGGGCATAATGTGTGCCAAGAGTATGTTGAAATGTAAAACATTGGAGCCATCCCGAGAAGGTTGATATGTATCCGCTTGGGCACCAGCTGGCCGCTCCCAAAAACCCTTTTGCACTGTCTTATCTGTAGTTTGTGGTGGGGGTATGTCCAGAGCAGCCGCCTCTATGGCTGGACTGTCGAGCTCCTCGGGTCCCGGATCATCGAACGAGGGCTCGTGCGGCAGCAAACGTTTGGCCATTACAGCGTGCACTAAAGTGAAATGAATTAATTAAATATGCACACATCTGGCTGTGAATTGACTCACTTTCCAAAATTCAATATTCACAGACCCAGCCCACACACACACAGCTGTGCGATTGCAAATCGCTTTGGCTACTGTTTATTCTCTGTGCATTTGCAATTGCAATTGACTGAGTATATCGCACAATGACTAATCCCAATCCTCAACATATATCCCGCCCCCTCCGAAAGTTAAACGGCAAGTGTAAGTGGGACGCCAACGGCCTTTGTTTTAGTGCAAAGAAAACAACAAAGCGCACAGAGTCGACCTAAGAAATACCCTAGAAAGTACATTTGCAGGGGGAAAAAAAACTGGCATTTATTTTTTTGGAAAAATTAGCAGAAACTATATTTTAAAATAGAAAAAATAATTTAGTTTATTAATTATAAATTTATTTTAATGTTTAAATTAAATGGGCCACAAGCCAATACTACGAGCTTTAACGATTAATAAGTTAATATGACCTGAACTTCCGAAAAGGTCTTCAATCCAATCTTTTTGGGATATTTTGGAATGCTGATGCCGAACAAAATAGTCAAAGTTGGCTCAAATTAATTGTTCTGTGCTAAAACCAGAAAAAAACGATAAATTTTGATTTTTTTTTTTTTTTTTTTATTTTTAAAAAATTGAGATTTTATTAAACATGATTTTATGTTTAGTGTTTTTTTTATTAAAAACTTATCGTTTTTGAAGAAAAAAATTTTGAAAAAAGACACAAAATTAAAAAACATGTGCAATAATATGATTTTATGATTTTTATCTGTATTAGCTTTTTACATCAAAATGTATATGCCGCAAACCTACCCTACTTAAAAGAGTATCAAAACAGTTTGCATCGTAACGTTAAACGTAACATAACGTAAGCTAATCGATAACGATAACAATTACTGTGCATTCCTGCCGCCGCCAGCAGCAGACAACAAGAAAGGAAATCTTTAATCTATTAAACAGCAAAATGACGTTACCCGAATTCTTTGGCTGTACTTTTATAGCATTTGGACCACCATTTGCCCTATTTGTGTTCACCATAGCCCATGATCCGGTGCGCATTATCATACTGATAGCAGCGGCATTTTTCTGGCTGCTCTCGCTGTTGCTTTCGTCACTACTGTGGTTTGCCTTGGTACCGCTACGCGATATCCTGGCATTTGGTGTCATCTTCTCGGTGCTGTTTCAGGAATGTTTTCGTTATATTATATACCGCATATTAAGGAGCACAGAACAGGGTCTACATGCGGTGGCAGAAGACAGCAGAGTGACGGAAAACAAACACATATTGGCCTATGTGTCGGGCTTGGGTTTTGGCCTTATATCAGGCATGTTTGCTTTGGTCAATGTACTGGCTGATATGGTGAGTAGTCGACAATACTCTCTCTCTCTTGATTATTTTTAATGTTTTGTTTTTTTTTTCCACACAGAGTGGTCCTGGCACCATGGGCCTTAAGGGTGGCAGTGAGCTCTTTTTTGTCACCTCTGCTGCACAGGCTTTGTCCATCATTTTGCTGCACACCTTCTGGAGTGTGATATTCTTTAATGCATTTGATACCAATAACTATTTGCATATTGGTTATGTGATCGGTTCACATCTTTTTGTTTCTTTGCTGACGCTGTTGAATGCCCAGGCTTTATATTTGTTTACATTGCTGCCCAACTATATCATCACAATACTGACTGGCGTGCTGGCCTTTAGAGTGGCTGGTGGCACTTCGCGTAGCCTTAAAAAGTTTGTCACTTGCCAATAAACACAATCTCTTAAGTATTATAGTATTTAGATAATAGATGTCTGATATTATTTAATTAAATTCATATTTTTTTTAAAGTGAAAGAGTTATATTTTTAATTTCTATTGACTATAATCCATTTTGCGCACATTAATGCCATAGTCAGCCAAAGCAGGCTGCAAATCCTCCATGGTCAATGTAAACTTGCGATCCTTGGCCTGTTAAAAATTAAAAAAAATTTAACAAATATTTTCAAGTTTTCTTGTAAGCTCTGTCACCTTTGTTCCCCCTGGGGTACTTGAGTTTTGCATATGTGTGCGCGCCTTGGAGTGCTGCAGTGCATCATCAATTATATCGGACATGTACTTTTGTGCTGCTATGGAAATTAAACGTACAATACGTTTATCATCCGCATGAAATCCGCCCATGTTCAGGTAATGCGATGACACCGCATCTGGTATCAATGGCGTATAATCCTCCAGCTGTAACATGAAATCACTGAGATGTGAGGCAGGCGCCGAACGTTCGCGATCTCCGCCGGTATTAATGTTGCCTCCGCCCTGGCCCACCGATGAGTTGGCATTGTTGGCCGATCCCGAAGCATTGCCGCCGCTATATATAATGCCAAAATTGGAGCCAACCATTGTTATAAGCAAAAAGCAAGCGAAAATGTAAATAGTTATTTTTTTTGGGCTTCGAGAAAATGTAAATAGTTAGTGAAGACAAAACAGCTGAAAATGGCGATATATAAGTTATCGATACAAAAAAGCTGAAAATGGCGATATATAAGTTATCGATATAAAACAGCTGAAAATGGCTATGTATAAGTTATCGATATATCGTAGAGATTAACTCCATTTGGATTGAACTAGCACAATGGATTGAACCAGTTGGATTGAACTAGCACAGTGGATTGAACCAGTTGGATTGAATTAGCACAGTGGATTGAACCAGTTGGATTGAACTAGCACAGTGGATTGAACCAGTTGGATTGAACTAGCACAAATGAACTAGTGTAAGCAGTGTGACCGCATGCGTTAAAGGAACGAATACTGAAAAATTAGTTTGGGCACACTGTTTTGTCCAGCTGTTTATCGTGCTCAACAAAACAACTACAACTAAATATTTAATTTTCCTTTTAATGCCATTACGTTTTGCGTTTTATTTGGTTAAAAATAATGGCTTCCGATGGTGAAGATGTAAATATGACGCCCGCCGAATCGTTGGCTTCTGCCACAGATACCGAATCGGATAATGATACGGATGGTGAAGATGAAATCTTGGATGTGGAACTGGTGCCTGCTACGGCGGATGTGGGCGATGTGGATGAATTGCTGAAGCAACTGGAGGACTATAAGCCCACTGTGCCCGATGCCCTGACTATGCACATATTGAAAAATGTAAATAAGGCTACAAATTTAGCATAATTTTTTTTTGTTATACTCTTGCAGGAGGTGGTCGAAGTTTTGTACAGAAGAATATCCTAAACCCAGGGTATGCCAAAAAGAAAGGCGAGAAAGTGAAGCCTGGTAGCAAATCGACGTCGATGTGCTGCCCATGAAACGTAGGTTGAGTTTGACTCTCTGCCAATTAGTCAGGCATATCTTCTTCAGCTCATCTGCATTGGAATTGCCTAATGTGTTCGGCTCCCAGGAAGTATGACTGGCGAACTCTGGCCTAAACTATTTTATGTAGCAATGTCCGTCGGTCTGTTTTAATGCCAATTTGCTTCAGCCTTGAAAAAGCTTCTCAATAACTTTGCCGTTCGGATTCAGCGTTATGAGAAGCTTTATTAAGCGAAAATTTAAAAGACTCGCGAGCCAAGAGATTGAGAGAAGCTCGGCCGTGACCCTTTGGGGCTGTAACAGCCAATTTTACCTTTACTTTTACTTCAGTTTGGAATATGTTTGGTGGGAACTTGGTATAAAAGTTTAGATTTTGTGTCGGAAACAGCCGAATTACATCATAAAAAAAATCGTTTTTTAGAAATAAATCGTTTAAATTTCACCAGCTTATTGCCAAATCTGCCAGGACAAAGGCAACTAAGCCAGCGAGTGTTTTTTTAGATCCAAAAATATTTGTCTTGATTATTTAATTAAGAGTATAAAATTATAATAATTCTTATAATTTTTTGCAGGCTGGTTTTTCTACGGTGGATCCACAAATTGTGCGTCTTGTATCGGTATCAGCCCAAAAATTCATCTCAGATATTGCCAATGATGCGCTGCAACATTGTAAGACACGTACCACCAATATACAACACTCAAGCGGTCATAGTTCCAACAAGGATAAGAAAAATCCCAAGGATCGGAAATATACATTGGCCATGGAGGATCTGGTGCCAGCTTTGGCAGATCATGGTATTACCATGCGCAAACCACAATATTTTGTCTAATTAGAATACTAAGACTAAAGCTAAATTTACACAGGCAAATAGTTTGTCCAAATTTTGTTGAAAATCTGTCTAAATTGCGTTATGCCTTAGACTTTGCAGGACTTAAAACTAAAGCTATGGATCCACCTGCAATTCCCTATTTAAAACTATTTTGCTAAATTTTTATCAAAATTTGGCAAATTATTTGCCTGTGTGAACTTAGCTTAATTAATGTTTAATTTTAAATAAATGAGGTAAAGAATTCGATATAAAAAAGTCTCATACATATATCATATATATACATATCATTCATTATCTATCTATAAATATCAAACGAATTTCTTTGGAAAATGTTTTCACCGAAATGATTTCTCAATAAAGCTATTGTTTCTATTGATTCTATTTTAATGAGACTAAAATTTGTCGATGGGTATGCGAATAGTGGTCTCGGAAGGTCGATGATGCACATAATGTAGCTCAAAGTGCATGAAAAAATTTTTCACAGAACGCTGATTCACGTAATACAGCTGAATAATTTGGAGACGTTGTTGCGATGTGAGTCTTTCCATGATAATTTGTCAAACAATCCTAAAGAAAAAAAGGATAACAGAATAAAGGATATTGAAAAAAACCTCTTAATGAATCACCCTTAATATTGTGGCGAATCGCATTTACATTTACACATACATGTAAATGTTTGTGTTGTATATCCATTATTGATATGGAATTTCGAAAACCAGATTCAAGTTCAGCATGGAAAACTTGTGTAGAATCAATAATTTTTACCATTTTACTATTTGATTTTTTTCCTGGGAATAATTTAAAAAAATTATGTTTTGGTTTTTTATTTATAAAACTGCATAAACTTAATCGGTTTGTTTACTTTCTTTTGTATATTGGCTCTCAGAACCATAGGCAATCAGAATAAAATATCAAAAAATTAAAATAATTTGGGAAATAATTTATTTTTGTAAAATAAGTGAGAAAATGTGAATTTTTTTTTTGTCAAAACATATTTTAGACTTAAGGGGGTCTTTTAAATTTGAAAATTTTGTATTTCTTTTTTGTTTTGCTTTATTTTTATAGCTTGGACATTCCGCCTTTATCCCCATTAAAAATTTTTTTTTAAATTCGAAATAGTTTAGCAGATAAAACCTTTTTAGTGGAGCAATGATCTTGCTAAAGGCCTCATTCCATATGGCATACAAATTTAATTCGGCTAAAATTCATACTTCATACTGTAATAAAAATAGTACAAAAATGTTTTTCCTTTGGATTGTGGTACTCCAGAAAAGCTCACTTAAAGTTTCGAGCAACGTAAAAAATATTTCTTAAGCATAAACATTGCTCTACTAAAATGGCAATATCTGCTAAACTATTTCGAATTATTGAAAATGGTTTGAAGGGGATGAAAGGGGAATGTTCAAGCTATAATAAAAATGCAAAACAAAAAAATCGAACAAATATTTTTTGAAGGTAACCCCTTAAGGGGTTAACTGGTCGTTTTAAAGACCACTAGGGCATCAAATTTTTGTCTCGCTCATACTAACAAAAAATTTAATATGCTTGAATGAATGACTGATATCATTAATGTCGTGTCATTACACCATTAGAAACAGAATCTTCTGAAAGGCAATCAGCCTCGTGGGCGGGTGCCTCTCTTTTTCGGTACTTTCTATTAGATGTAAAAAACAAAATGGCGGTTCGGAGACTGATGAGGTTTTTTTTTTCAAATTAGAGCAGAGTTTAAAAAAATGTTAGTCGCGACAAAAACCTTGGGATCCTAAAATGAAAGTCGAGTTTTACATGATAAAGCTAAAGTTTTGTAAAAAGCTTTTGCTTGTAGGAAATAGGTATAGAGGGGGCTTCCCCACTACACCTTTTTCCCACAAACAAAGGCATTTTGAGAAACTTAATGAACCAAGTCCGACGCCCATATCTAATATTAAGTAATTGTTTAGGACTTTACCAAGGCCCAATGTAAAATGTTCAGAGGTGTGAAATTAAATAAACTGTTTATCAAAATGTCCATTATTATTGCATGATAGCTGAATCGGTGCAAAAGCAGTTCTCGTTGGGATCCTAATATTCGACTACCCTCGTATTCAAGTAGACTCCTTTTAAATAACCTTTTATAAACTTCTTATCTGAAATTGACCTCTCTAGAATTAATCGCACATTAATTTTAAATTCCCGTGTAAAAAGCCTTTACGATTTAATAGACTTCAGTGATCATTCAGAGTTTCCTTTCGTTTTAATTCTACTTAACCTATGTACTTTTAACCCCCGGTTAGTTGGGCGGGAGTTGGGCTGCTATTTTGCCTGGGGTTCGCTTAACAGGCATCGGCTTGGTGTCGCTTGGGCCATTTGAACGTACTGTGCCTTGTACGTCAACGTCCTAATATGCACCGACAGCCTCTTTTGACTAAATATGGATCGATGTTTTTACCTGAATCGTACGAAAATGGAATTTCTTTAAAAAGATGGCAAACTATTGGTAATCTCGTTAGTGTCATCTCTATAATTCGTTTCGGCATTCTCTACGCAACGTAGACAATAGAAGCAAAAGTACCGTTACATTTTATTTGGATTCAAATTTTTCCTTTAAAAACCTTTCTTCATGCATATATGTATGCCAGTGGGTAATAGAGTATGGGACATGTGTGTAAGTAAGCAGACACCATCCATTATTCATGTCCATTTGTGGACATGCAACAAAATAAACATGTCCCAAATTGCAAATGAAAATAACTCTAATTGTCACTGGCCCAGTGCAGTGGCGTTCAAGGTCAACATTTGTATTTTATTTTATTTTATTTCATTTTTTTTTTTTGGTTGCTTCTGCTTTCCCTAAAGTGTGCGGTGGCAGCTGTCACCGGCAGCAGCAGCGGCCTGTCAATTGCCATTTCATCGTATTATGTATGTATATTCAGGTAAATATGTTTAAATAAGTATATAAATGTTGTTTCTTGACCATGTCTCTTTTTGTTCGTTTATTTTGCTTCTGATTTATATAGTTTATTGGGGGGGAAATTAAATAAAATTGCATGCGGCTGCTTTGACCCTGACATTAACACAAAAAACACGTGCCAGGACATGCACGTTTGACCACACACTCACTCAACAACAACGACATCCGCATGCCAGCCATCGGAGCAGCTAAAACAATAGGCACCAGCCACGTCCCCTTTTACCCCACGTGACTTATCCATCCATGTACATACGTTCATGTATGTTTGTGTGAGTAATCCGAATAAAGCTAATTAAAGGCCAGCGCCATTTTGGGTCGAACTTCACCATGTGCCAAGGACGGGGCGCCAAGTCGGTGGCTCTGTAAGCCGTTTGTCAACACCAAATGACATTCGTTACAGAAGGATACGCCAGTTCGCTGGCACTGAGAACAACACTTGCAAATTGATTAAAGATGAGTATTTCGTTATTTTGCTGCCAAAATGATGGGTTTATTTGATTAATTTTGAATTTAAAACAGATTTCTTATTTATGCTTTAAACTTATGCAGTTTAAGAGGTTACTTTTTAAAATTTTGTTAGCATACTTTTCGGGTAGAGACAAAAATTGGTAGCAAATAATACTGTGTTACTGCCAACGAACTGAGCTTATTAAATGTGCCGTTTCTGATAGATTAAGGGCTCCAAATAATGACACGAAATACAATTTGATTAGAGTTAAAACTAATTCGGTTTAAGTTTTAAAATCCTTTTTTAATTTTCCTAAAGTCAAAGTTGATTTTTTTATATTTAAATCCTATTAATTTTTGCTTTTTCTTAAAGAAAAGTGTCATAACTTTATTCGAATTCAAAAAGTTACAGATCTTTAAAGATAATAAATAAAGCTAAAGATGCAAAGAAGCTTCAGTTTGCAATTCTAAACAATATTGAGAAATAAAGAATTTGTTTCAAAGTAATGCAAAAATTGGTTTTGATGTGAATCTTTTTTATTTTTGGTACGGAATGGTTATTTGTTTTTTGCAATACGTTGGTTGCTATATATATTTCTGGTCTAATAATGAAAACGCGAATATTTATGATCAAAAATGGTTTTATTGTTTTTCAAAGTATTCTCCAGCAAGATTTATACACTTTTGCATGCGCTCAAACCAATTGACGAAGCACTTTTTCCACTCTGATTGAGACACCTCCAAAACATGGTTTTTGAACTCTTCAACAGCATCTTCTGGGCGAAAATCGTTGACCACGCATTTTTCCCTTGATGTGCGGGAATAAAAAAGTCATTGGGTGCCAAGTCAGGGTGTACGGCGGATGACCCAACAATAGACGTTTTGGGCGGTACAAAGAAGGGGGGTGAGCTGATGTGTGAGATGCTCTCATTGTCATGGTGCACAATGATCTGTCTTCTCTTGTTCGTTTTTCGAATTTCTCCGAAGACTTCAGGCAAACAAATTGTGGTGTACCACTTAGAATTGACCGTCCTACGTTGCTCAAGCGGGACAGTCGCCACATGGCCAGTTTTAACGAAGAAACAGGCGACCATTTGCTTCGAAGTGCTTCTTCCACGAACGACTTTCGTTGGATTTGGCTCATTAGCATAGATCCATGATTCGTCACCTGTGACGATCTTATAAACGTCTTTTGAAACACCGCGATTATATTTTTTCAAAATTTCTTTGCAACAATCCACACGAGCCTTTTTTGAGCGATTGTCAAATTTCAGCAGGATCCAACGAGAACAAACCTTTTTCACGCCCAGGTGTTCATGCAATATCGAATGTATGCTGGTGGAAGAAATGCCCAAGGATGCCTCTAACTCACGGTATGTCACATGACGGTCTTGCATTATCAGTTCACGCACGGCATCAATGTTCTCTGGCACAACGACTGTTTTTGGACGACCTTCACGACCTTCGTCTTCGAGCAAGCGTCGCCCGCGATTGAATTCATGAAAGCAATTTTTCACAGTGCTGTAGGATAGTCTTTATAGCCATACAAAGATTTAAGATCATCGTTGTCTTGTAGAATCACTCGATGGTGTGAAATTTTTGATTAATTTTTATTAATAAATTTTCCCCCAAGGGAGGTAAAAGAGGAGGTTGTTGAACAAAGGTGTATAGTTTGCTACATGTAAATATGGATCATTCCAAGTGAACTCAGGCACCTAAATTTTTTTTTGTGTTTTAATAAAAATTCATAGTGTAATCATATTTTTATCAATTATGAAATCGTGGATATAATATTAAAAAAAACGTCACGGTGGGATAATAAATTAATGCGCAAGCAAAATTATTTTTCTAAAATAGCAATTTTTTTTTATTTTTTTGAAATATTTTTAAAAATGTATAAGATACCCACAGCGGATATTAAAATGTTGCTTTAAAATTATTTCCTCGATTTTAGATAATTTAAACAAGGAGTCCTTAAAAAAATTTGAAAAAAAAACATGGATTGTTTTTCTCATCGTGAGGTTTTTTCTAGAATATGTAAAGGGATATCCTTTACCAGAAAAAGTAATTCATAAAAATATCTGTTGGCCCTCCATAAAAAACGACAAAAAAAAAAAATTATAAAAATTTTTAGACTTAAAATTTATTATCGGATAGAAGACGTGAAAATAGTAGAATCACAATTTGGTTCGCTCAAATCGGATGCACCTTTACGATGGTATAATTTTTTAAGTTTTTTGTTCTTTGTCGTTTATCTCGCGATCTGTTCGATGTATAAAATTTTGAACCGCGGATATAATTTTTTTTTTAAACACAACAAATTTTGGGGGCTGAGTTCAAATGGATTGACCCATATGTGAGTTTTATTTGTGTATATTTTTGTTGCGAAAATTTGATAGAATTTTTGTTTGGTTTGATCACGCTTGCGCAAGCAAATAATCAACAGCAAGTTATTCTTAAAAGTATACAGATGATTGTGTTTTAAATAGTTTTTGCCCGTTTTTGCCGTTTGCGAAATATTTGCTGTTTTTAGGCAAGTTTGCATTCGGCCCTGAAACCTGGCTTGATGTTTGGGATAGTAACATTCGTTATCCGAAACTGTAAACTATTGGATGTGATATAATAAAAAACATTTATGAGATTCAAGCATTAGTTTAATTAAAAAAAAATTTAAGAATTCTTAGCTATAGTAAAAGCTTTTTTCAAAATGTAATCGAAAGACTTGTTTGTGTCAGATTTTAAAAAAATTTTGTAGTCGGGGTTCCAACAGCATTTATTAAATCTTTTTAAAAATTGTTAACTCCAAAAAGTATACTGTACAAATTTATTAAATTTCATTTAAAAATCATAATATTTTTCTCACAGTGTATCTCTTGCCAAGTTTTCAGAAAATAATGTTTAATAAATTGAACGAAGGACAGACACTAAAACAGAAAAGTTTCACTGACAAACAGTTGTCGGCACTTCATCAGAGGAAAACCAACCCCTTCCCTTCGCTTTCCTTTCGCCCCCTCCCCACAATTCGGCTGAGCGAGCCCTACGCAAATGCCACCTGGCACAGAGGAAAAGCCTAAGCTAACTGTTATTTTTTATGACAAAAGTTTCCTTGGCAATCGAATAACGATACAGAAAATGTTTTGTTAGTTGAATGCGATGATTACCCATAGTTATGCGTCCTCGACACCAAAGGCGGAGTGCGAAACCCGGAGGGGGGCCTTTAAGGGCAAAGGCTGGCGTCATTGTCTTGCGTGTTTTGCGCCGGGTATTGCGTGATTCATGATGATGCATGGAGCCAGAAACTTTGCAACTTCGAAGTGCAATTGGCGCGTCTCCATGTCTAGTTTAATTAGTGGAACTGGAACTACAAGTTTGGGATGCCAATAAAAAAAAACAACAACAACAAAAAAATGTCAATTGCGACCTTGAGCTGCAGGGCACAAAACTGGTCATTTTGGGAGTCCAAATAATGGTGTTCAAAATGGATTTTCAACTGCGGCAGACTTCCTCACAGCTGTGCGGCATAAACAAAAACAACAGAGAGAGAGAGAGAGAGAGAGCGCGACTGCGAGAGTATTGCTCTTTAGCCGGCACGTGCTTCACATGGCGTATACGTATTGCGCTGACGCCGTGGTGGCCATTTTCATTTTCAATGGTTTTGTTTTTGGTTTCTGCCAAATGTGTTTTGAAAACGCATCCCAATCCAACCAAATTGCTTTTCCTGCTCCGGTGTACAGTTGCGCTAAGCAACATGGGCCCAACAAAAGCCACAAACTCCCTCCCCTTTCTCTCATTCTCTCCATACTCTCCGTTTTTAAGGAGTCGCGGTGGCAGGAGTACAATTCGTGGACATTCGTATGGCACACTCTGACACACAGAGAGAGAGAGAGAGACAGAGAGCAACATGTGAGCACAGCCAAATGGTAGGATTTTTGCATGTAACAACGCAAAAACAAAAACAAAAAAAAATAACTAAACAGGTACACTCAAAGAAAACACAAAGCAATGCAGGGAAACAGGTAAACTAATCCAGATTTTTGTTGCTAATCCGCTGGCTATACAAACTCTTAAAGAAAGAAGAAATAGTGTTTTGTGTACAGCGAAAGATAAGGATCAGCAGCTGCTTAAGAGTGTCTTAATGCAGAGTCCGCATATCCCAGTGCACATTGCACGATTTTGCAAGAGGGTGTGACCAGGCTCGGTGGCTTGTGTTCAGCTGATTATTATCTTTGCCGGAAGAGGCTATCGAAAAATATAAAAATCAGGCTGGTTTAATTTGAATAAGTTTAATAAAACCTAACTTGCCGGATTCTTTGAATCCCAAACTTTTTTAAACCCAGCTTCTACTTAAGGGGGTCTTCTACATTACAAAAACAAATTAAAGTTTGTAAATTAAAAAAAAAAAAATTTGTTTTTTTGATTGAGGTACGGGCCAGAATTACATTAATTCTGCGTCGATTGCAACGTGGCTGATCAAAATCGGTCACTATCATCTAATTAAATGCCGCATTGCCTAAGCTCATTTTGAGAACGAATTTTCTAAGTTCATTCGTCGGTTTAGAAAGAAAATTATATACTTTTTAAGAACGCTAAAAATTACAACAGAATGTGTATAAAAGTAAGAAATTTGTGCTGCCTTTTAAAATGTAATTTTTCTTAGAATTAAAAGATTGGATTCCGACTTCTAATTAAATTTTGGTTAAGCTGTCTCAAGGTCATTCTCTAACTTAACTACTTTTCCATAAATCTTTTCCGTAAACCCAGACAAAAAGTAATTTTTTAAGATTTTAAATGATTGTGCCATTGAAGTAAATAAACTAGGGGTCATTTATGATCCTCAACTTAAATTTGACTCACATGTTAGTTCCGGCTCTGCTTCAATTAAAAGAATTTTTCACTGTGAATACGAAATCCTTAGCCCTTAATAAAAGCTGGCATGATGACGATATATTTGAAACTTTTGTTAACATTCTCTTGATTACGCAACGCATAGAAATATTTATTTCTAACCACATAAACTATATATATTCTTGATCAGGACGACGAGTTGAGTCGATTGAGCTTTGTCCGTCCGTTTGTATGTCTGTTTCTACGCAAACTAGTCTCTAAATTTAAAAGCTGTCGAGCTGAAACCCTCCAGATCGGAGGATCTATAGCCAATGCCTATATCCTTTATATTTCGGAAAAAAGGTCTAAGTAAGAAAAACATTTTTGGTTTAAATGATTTTTTGTTGTAGGCTGTGAAAACAGTTCTGAAAAATTTTGACAAATCTGGATGAATATGTCCTATAGCTCTCGACCGATCGGTGGGAAATTGGTCTTCTAAGAAAAACTTTGTTTTCTTTAATAGAGTTGTTAAACTCAGGAATTATATTATATGTTTTCGAACAGTTGTACATAGTTTGGTTAATATCGGATGACTATATCTTATAGCTGTCATAGAACCGATCGGGTAAAAAATGGGTCTTCAAAGAAAAACTATTTTTCTTTTCTATGATAGCGTTCTTAAACTTTGCAATAACGATAATTAAATGCTTTCAAACAGATGTTTTTACAAAATTTGGTCAAAATCCGAAGACTATGTCCTATACCTAGAATTAAACCGATCTGTCGGAAAATGTGTCTTACTGAGAAATTGGTGAAATGGAGAAAAAAGAAGGTTCGAACCCGGAATTCCAACTTTTCTTTTGCTGTGAACCGATCCTCTTTTGAAAAAAATAGATGAACCTGAACCAGTTCCGAAACAAAACTTTCGATTCGCTTTAAAAAAAGTTACAAGTCTTAGTTAAGCGGGCATTTTATTGAAAAAAGATGTAGTATAGAAAATTGCTTGAAGAAATAATACTTGTAAAATTTAATGGAAATTAATGGAACTCGTATGTTTTTTTTTTTTTAATTAGTTGGATTTTTAAATAGTGTAACCCTGATACAAAATTTTTTACATTTTACTGTTACTTTTAAGCAACTTATAATGTAGTGAAGTGTATAATTGAATTAATTTAGTGTTATGGTTATGGTAAGAAAATAATGTGAGGACTAGTTCGCGTGGAAACAGACAGACGGACAGACGGAATTGAACTCAGCTCGTCGTCCTGAACTCGCATGTTGGAGTAAAAAATATTCAGAAAATCTCTAATTTTTGGTATATTTTTAACAATTTAGATATTCTTCTTTACTAATTTGAAAAAAAAACCTCGGACGAACCAAGGTTCGAACCAAAACCTTATCACAAAAACCTTGAACCTTTAATTTTTGAACCTTAACCATTGGTATATTTTGGTTTAAGCCCGCAAACCGGAGCTCCGAAAAAATGATTTGGATTTGCAGCCCTGGAAAAAAGGTTCCAAAATATATCACTTTTCGAAAAAATCGAGTTCTGATTCTGAATTAAAACGGACCATAAGCATAGCTTCATTATTCCTCAACTTCAACCCCTATTGAATTTTTTCAATGCATATCGAAAAACATAATTAATCATTGTACAAAATTGTAATGAGTCACCCCAAGTCATCCTTTTGTTCTATTGAAGGATTAATTTTTTCACTCTGCCCAATTTATCACCCATTTCTTCGCGTGTACACGAGAGAACATTCAGAGAGAAGGAGAGAGAGAGAGAGTGAGAAAGTGCGGCACAGAGACCCGACAGTGCTGATGATGCCCTGCCACGTTGCAATCGCTTTCGCTATTTCGTACTCAAATTTGCAATGGCAGCAGCAGCAGCAGCAGCAGATGTTGCCACAACGTTTCTGGTTGCTGCTGGCTGCTCCTTGTGGATATTTCACATTTCAGTTCGTTGTCGTCAGTCAAACTGTTTAGTTCGGATTTTTTGGTGAACAACAGGGCACATTTTTCGCACACTCACGAAATAACCTAACCAAGTCCAAGGCAATTGAAGGCAACCCAAGAATATAATTAAAATTTTAACAACAAACAAATTCAATTTACTGTGTCTGTGTGTGTGTGTGTGTGCGTGTACGTGTGACAGTGTCCTTGGGCGCTTAGACAAGCGGCAAACATATGTACAGCCCACACAGAAGCCACTAACAAAAAAAAAAAAAAAAAAAAAGGAGCAGCCCAAACCAGGCCAGACAGAAAATCAATTTCTTCCACCCATAAATCAACTTGAACGGCGAAATTTGTCTAATTTCAACTTTTGCGCACTTCCTTCAACTCCTCCATTGCTGGACGCCATGCTGGACTAGCAGCTAATGCCTCTGGTGGTACCTTCTGACTGAAGAAGATTTTTTCATACTCCAAAACGAAAATCGGCTTTTGGCCCAGTCGCCGCCTGGTTAGGCCTGTGTCTGTGTGGAGGTGCAACGGGGGCTAATAACAGCAATACCAAAATACAACAACAACAACAACAACCTAGGGGTCCAAGCCTAAACAGAAGAAGAATCATCATCAGCATCCCAAATACAATTTCAACATCCGAGGCATTCGCATTCGCAATTCATTCCTCAATTTGTGGCCCTCGCAGCGGCCTGCCGACATCTCCATTCAACAAAAAGGCCTAACCAAACGCAAAAAACCAAAACAGAAACATCCAAAACATATAACTAACAACAAAATTAATTAAAACAAAGGCATCTGTGATTAACAAAAAAAAAATATATAAAAAAACTAAACCAAAAAAATTTATTTTCATATTGCACTTTTTCAATCAAAAATTTATTTAATAAATTTTGAAAAGCTGAAATATTAAAAAAAAAAAACAAATTTATAAAGCACACACTCATACACGCACACGCAAAGCCTTCGTTGCCTCGAGGATAAAGCCAAACCGCAGTAGCACCACCACCACCACCAATAACCACAGCCACAGCAACAACAACAACAACTGCAAATTCACACAAGGTCAACGGAATTAATTTTTTTTGTAAGTCCTCGCAATTACTCTCTTCTTGTATGTAAAATTGAATTAAAATTTTCATTTTAATTGTGCGATACGAAAATATTGAAAATATCTTGGTCTTGATTTTTTTTTTGTTGCTGTTGATTATACCAAAATGTATCCACCAAGTGTGTACAATATGCAGTTGTGCATGTCAATTAGTGCGAAAGCATTTCTTTTTATATGTATGTGCATCAAGGGCTCGATGATCTTGGCAGCTAACGACTAGTTTATACCCTAGTGAAAGAAGAACACATTAGAGTTTTTAAAATTCTTCCATTCCTTCAGCACTGCGCTTTAGTACTTTATTTAATGATCACAGTCATGATCATTGGGAATTACTATAATACATGAGTTCTTTAAGTGACTATCATCCATGAGTTCAACAAACGTCTTCAAGTATAATTTGATTCATATTTTCAAAAAGATTCGGTAGAGCGATTTAAACTCCTTGACAATCTAAAGGTTCAGTCCGAGTACCTCGATTTAAACTTACAAAAATGGTTAGTTGAGTGATTTCTTAAGCTGACCAAGAGATGGCGTTACTTTCCGATCCGGCCGGTTTCGACAAATGTGCAGGCTATATGTATTTTAAGGCTGATTGCTTAGTTTGGTCAAGATAGCTTTAAAACTTAGGGAGGATATAGCATAGAAACAGACTGCCAGACGGACATGGCTGTATCGACTCGGCTATTAATGCTGATCGAGAATATATATACTTCATGTGGTCGCAGTTGCGTTACAAACATCTGCACAATTTTAGTATAGAGGGTAGCTGAAATGAAAACATAGTAATCTGTCATCTTACATGACCGCAACATTCAGTACATAATAGATATATTTTTAAGGATCAAACCTGAACCTAAGTTCACCGACCATTTGAACCTGCTGAGCCCAAAAAGCCTGCAGCACAGATCTTAATAATGTACAGCACTATTTCTTATGAGATGCGATTCAGTTTTAATCAATCTTTGTATTTAAAATGGGAAGCAAAAAGAAAGTAAGGTGGTAGTCATTAGAGCTATTTTAAGAACGTTCTGGTCCATTCACTCGTCAGTTTTAGCTAGGAGTCAAAACTATAAACCAATAGAAGCAACTAAATACTGCAACAAAATATTATTAGCAGGCCCAAGGAAAAGTTATTTTTTCAAACCAAAATTAAATATCGTTGTAAATAAAAATTGTTTGATTTTATAATTGTTCACCATTCCTTGACAACAGGTAATAATACCGGAACCGAAAACGTTAACCGAATAAAACCGATTTTTGAAAACCGAAAACCGTTAGACGTTATAAAAGGAACTGAAAAAACTGGAACCATACCGAATCACCAAACCGGTACTGTTCGGATGCTTATTATTTATCTTACTGATATATTAACCGATTATTTAAAATATATATTTAAATATATATATATATTTACATAAGTATTAAAGACAGTGATACAGTCAAAAAAAATCAATCTGCTATTTAAAAAATTCGCCCTAAAAAAATAAATCAAACAATTTTTTAAAGAAATATTTTTATAAAAAGAAGAGAATTGATTTAAAAAGAAAGTTGAGTTCAAAAGTTGAGCTTCCAATTTGGACTACAAATTCTAAAATATTTATTTTTAGAAATGTTTTACTTAAAAATAAAGAAGCTAATAAAATATTAAACGTTTAATAAATGAAAAGGATTTCCAAGCTTTGGAAATTTTATTCTTAACTTTAGTAATGTTAGTAAAATTAAAATCAAAATTTTAGAAATGAAATTTCTTAATTACGTCCTCATATTAAGGAGAATTATTCTCAATTTTTAGAATGTTTTGTTCTTACATTCATAAAAATGTAACATATGAAAAAGCATTTACAGATTGCTGCATAAAGAGTTTTTACAACTGTTAAACCCCGTTAAGTATTTTACCATATTGTATTTGCCATATTGGAAGGTAGATTTTGACAGGAACGGGTTTCAATTTATCCATAAAGCGAAAGGGTAGATCTTGGAAGGTCGATTTTGACAGGCACGGGTTTCAATTTATCCATAAAGCCAAAGGTCATTAAAGGTAACTCTATTTTTGCCGGGGATAAGGCAGATTTTTGGTCCGATTATTTCGACCAAAATTAATATATATTTTCTGCACGTTAAAAAGATTTTATTTAAGTTGAGAAAACTATTAAGGCGAGCGTCAAACGAATAGCGAATTTCTTAATTCTAAGGGTTTTTTGAGTGTAGAATTAAATTTGGGAAGCGCGACCAGAAAGCATTTATCAAAATTATTCGTCCAAAAATAAGAAAATTTTTTTTGAAAATCGCTTTTTCATATTCGGCATATTCGTTTCCACGAATTATAACGGCACGTACAGTATTGATTAAAAAAATTCACTGAATGCTATTATGTTACATCGATCAAATCATGTGAAAGCGATAGTATACGCACGAAAACTATATTTAAATTCCATTACTTGCGCTAATTTTTTGGATATCCTGAAGTAACTTAATTTTTTTAATATTAAAAAAATTGTACTTGTATCGGTACATACTTGGAATCGGAGCTGAATTACTCATTTGGTACGTAATGGAACCGAAATTCGTTTCGGGATTAATCCTTTGCGAATAAATAGTGTTAGTGAGAAGTGAAAGAGAATCAAAAATATCACACACCAATCTGTCGCACAATATCGACCGCTGGCAGTAGGTCAGATTGTGGAATTTTTGAAGTAGAGGGTTATTTTACACATTCGTTTTAATATTGGTCAAACCAAACCAAATATTGAAATTATTACCCTCATATTTAATGCTTAATACTTATGCAAATCTAATGACAAATTCATAATGCCCCTCTAGGGGCCCCAAGGCATTTAAAAATGATCGCATCAGTAGGCATATGCCATAATTAGGCCAAAAAAACAAAAAGTAAGCGAAAAATAAAATAAATTGGCTGGCAAGTGCGACGGCACGCTACAGGTACTAGGGAATGGAATTAGGGATTCGGGCACACTTGGGCCTGTGACATCTGTCGACACTCAGCGGTGGTTTCGTCGTCGTCGGCGGCGGCGTCGACGCGTCTGACGCCCCCCACTGGGGGTTTGGCCACTGTGAAATGTCAACGGTATTTTTATACCCCGCCAAGTAAACAAAATGGTAATATGAGCATGTGACCTGTTAACTTTCGCCTCAACTAACCTCTAGTTGCATTAGTTGTTATCATGCAAGGTAATGTGGGTAGGTATTGATTTTGCCTAAGTTGGCCAGTGCGAATCGGTTGGAACAGAAGTCAAACTGTACAGTCGTACACTGGGAGAAGTGTATGTGGAATGTCTTTATACGTATGTCATGGCAACTGCCGCTGTTCCATCAATTTAACATTGAGCTGTTCTGTTTCCGTATATATTAAATTCCATTTTAATTTTCCGAGTGTATGTAATTTCAGAGAAGTCAATTGACTACCTCCGGCTATGTAGAACATGACTAATACAAATTCCAACACGATAGCAAGAGCGCGTGTTCTAAAGAGGATTGGGAGGAGGATGACTCTCTACTAACTGAGAATAATGATGATGTTTGGCGCATTAGCCAATCAATCACAAGCAAAAAAAAAAACAAGCAATCAATCAATGAAACCAAAGATTGGTCAATAAAATAATTTAATCAAAGAATTTATATAAATCAAAAAATAAAATCATTTAATCAAAGCATTTATATAACTAATGAAAATTCTGTTGACCCAGCTTAGCTCCAAAATGTATGCTATTAAAATTTTTACGTCCATTTACCCTATTTCTGCAAAACATTTTGTAGTAAAAAAGAAAGTTTGAGTTTGTTAAAGGGACGATTTTGGATATAGAATGGCGATTTACAATTTAAATAATTAAATGTTATGTACGAAACTTATTTCGGTTCCAGTTGTGATACTGGGATAGATCTAAAAAAAAAGAAATTAAAAGCTGATAAAATTTTCCCAATTCGCATTTCAAGTTGTTCGTTTTCCCTTTTAGAAAATTTGGAGAAAAAATAAACCCTTAAATACCCGCTGTAAGCAGTTCGATGAAAAGTTCTAAGAAAAATCCCTAATCGAAGCCATAAAACTGAAAAAAGAAAAATACTCAAATTCGTAACTTTACCGGTACAATTTTCAGGTTTTTTACGGCCTTTTCGGTTTGCGAAAGACAGAACATAAATAATTCAAAATATTGAATTTAGTTCTGGGTTTTAAAGTTGACGGTCTATAATAACTATTTTGATGAGTCGATAGAGAGTCAGGTTCCTCAGGGGCAAATTAGCCAGACAGCCCAAATCTTTAAAGAATTGTTTTCCCAGGTACTGGGTGCGTTTTCTAATAAGTGCAGATCAGTCGCATATTAGGTGTTGAATGCATTATATCTCCTCCTATATTTTTAAAGAAAGTTCCGACTTTTCCTTAATTCCTATCGAATTTAAATCGATTATTTCCATTTCTATCGAATTCTTATCTCACGCTACTTTCATGACACCTTTGGGAGTTAGGAAAGCATTTCTTAAGAGCATAAGGAAAGTCCAATAGAAGTGCAATATACTGGAAGCATCGCAATATTATCTTCCTTGATATTAAATGTGTATTATGAAAAAAGCTATTTTACAAGGCTGAAAACATGCAAAATTCTTTATAAGGTTCGGTCCGGCGATTCAATCCCTTTATAAAGACTTAAGCAAAGTTCACACTGGCAAAAAATTTGCCAACATTTTGTTGAAAATTTGTCTAAATATTTATTACCTAAGACTTTGCAGGACTTAAAACTTAAGCTATAAGTTCTATGTCCTATACCATAAATTTTAAGCCTGTGGAACTTAATTAAGTTCTTGTTCAAAAAGTTTCTGATAAGTTGTTACAGCTATTTAGGCTTCTATTTTTCCTTAAGCCTTAATGATCCATTTTTCATCAAAAATTTATAGTAAAATACCAAATTTGTTCAAAATATGAAAAAAATCTTTAAAAGAACCAAGGTTTAGTATTATTTGCCTTTGTTTTTTAGAAAATGGTTTAATGAAATTCATTATTAATATAGAGAAATAATAAAATAACACTGTGGAAGTGGAAAAAAACATGACCAACTTGAAGGTTTTCCAAAATTCTAGGAATCGAACTGCATCTTTACTTTTTTTTGCGTACAAAAATTTTTCAAAAATAATTACAGAATAATTAAATATAAACCTATAAACTATTTTGTGAAATCTAAATAAACAGATTTTGTCCTATTATTTGACGCATTAACAAACTTTTGAAATTATTGGTCACCCTGGCTTACTAGGATTACATTTAATATGAAAAAATGCAAAATCCGCTGTCTATTAATAATATTATAGCTGACATAGTATTAATGTCTCAAATCGATTGTAACCATATCCTTGACTGCCTCGACTGCATTTATTGACAAGCAGTTGCAGATTATTGGGGGCACATTTGCTTATTACCTGTCTAATTTGGTTCAATAACGGAAATGTTGTCCTTCCGTCACGTTGAAAGTGCTCGGTGACAGGAACTACAGCTACTCATGTCTGTGTGTGCAGGCAATGCGCATCAATATCATCATTATGCCCAATCATCATCATCAAGACTTTTTCAGTTCATCGTGTTGAGCTGTTGGCCTTGAAAGAGGCCAAAACGTGTGGCCAAAATATGTGCAAAAGACATTAGCGCTAAATGGGCGACATTTAAGATAATTATTCCAAGTGGAAATTATAGCCTGAATTTCTTATTAATTTACACAAATTTCTTCTTTTTTTTTTGCAGAAATGGAAATCATTCCTGAGGGTAGACACTTTCGTTTGGTGCATGAATCAGAGCTTCCAGAAATTTTGGTAACTTTAGAGCGCTATCTGCCGGAATCATTAAAGGTATGTATAGTTTACCACAATTTACCCGCAATTATCAAGAGTCATGCCATCAAATTGCTTACCTTTTTTTTTTTTGTTGACCTGTTTTTGCTATTCACGCTTGCTCGATTTCAATTTTTAATGCATCACGTGCGAGCCAGTTAGTCTTGGGCTTGGCAACAGGCCTCAAGGATTTCAGCTAGTAGTTTTATTGAAGTTGGTTAAAGTTTCGTTTTCTTTTTCCGACCAACTTTCGGTGTGGGCGGAACCACCAACAGCTTTTCTTTTAGGTATGCAATTCAACTAAACACGTGAGTTTGCGGTGGACTGAAATAACTTTGAAAAAGAAAAAAAGATCGATTTGAATTCAATATGCCTAGAAATAGAGATACTTGATTCATTCAGAGGGTTGAACGAATCTCTGCTAGGTCGTCGACATCTCTAAGCAAGGAGCACTTCTTTAACGTATCTTATCTTATCTTATCCCTACATTTCAGTTTCATCAAACCATAAAAACGTACCTGAATGATCGTATTTAGGATTTTCAATTTTATGTAATTTACAAGCGACAACAAGGACGTAAAATGGGGGTTGAGTAAATACTAGGCCCAATACCTACCCAACATTGTTCAGTTTTCTCAAATTTTGTTAAAAACCCATAAACTCGTTTGAAACTCAGTTAACACATCTATTTAATGTTGCTATATACTAAAATTGACCTTATAGTTAGGAAGGAATATTTGATGAGATTCTTAGGAACCAGTACAACAGATCTGTTTCATCAAAATCGCTTGTCCACTTTATTGAGTATGTCAAAATTTCAAAGATGAAAAATTTAAGTCTGTCAGCCCTTAAATCTTTAAAAATTCTAAAACCTTATTGGATTCTCCCGTTTTTGATTTGGTAAAAAACAGGGTTCGTAAAAAATACACATATTATTCTTAACTTGCGAATTATTAACCCAAAAAACCTGTAAAAAATTTTTCTAAATTTTTTTAGATGTATGTAAAATATTTTGTAAAAAAAATTTGGGTTTTTTTTACGATTGGCAGTTTAAATTTTTTACACTCCTGTAATTATCGTGTCAAAAATTATGAAATTGGATTTTTATGAATATTTATGAAAATTTTTTTTAATGAAAATTTTTTTGTCTATAAAAATTTTTGTTTATGAAAATTTATGAAAATTTTTTTATGAAAATTTATGAAAAATTTTTTATGAAAATTTATGAATTTTTTTTTATGAAATTTTTTTTATGAAATAATTTTTTTTGTCTATAAAAATTTTTGTTTAATAAAAATGTATGACAATTTTTTTTATGAAAATTTATGAAAATTTTTTTTTATGAAAATTATTGAACAATTTTTTTATGAAAATTTATAAAAATTTTTTTTATGAAATTAAATAATTTTTTATCATTAATGTGATTTAAGTATTATTCCGTGAAAACAATTTTGGTTTACTTTACGAACCCTGGAAAATAGTGGGAATTAAAAAATAATGTTTGGACGTTGATGTACAATGCGCAGTACGTTCAAGTGGCCCAAGCGACACCAAGCCGAAGCTTGTTACGCGCGAACACCAGGCAAAATAGCAGCCCACCTCCCGCCCAACCGACCGGGGGGCGCTGCCACAAACGAGTGACACGAAAACGCGTAGAAAAACACGGAATTAAAGCAAACTACGGGCTAAATACGTTAATATAGAGGTTTTTATAGCAAAAATAGAATCTTCTAAACTAATTACTCGAAAGATATTATGTACTTAGATATCTGCTAGGTTGCGACATCAGTTAGCAAGGAGCACTTCTTTAATGTATCTTTAACTTCCTTTAATTAATTGTAATTGTACTTATTAATATGCTGTTTTTGATCCCCTCTTTCAGTTTCATCAAACCATAAAAACGTACCTGAATGATCGTATTTGGGATTTTCAATTTTATGTATCTAAAGATTGGCCCGAGAAACCGATAGTTCTTCATTTTCCAGGATGCACGCTTGCGGTAAGTAATAGAACCTTCTCTTGATCGAATGTTAAATTCCAACCTTTCCATTCTTATAGCCCCACAACAATATATACCAGACCCTGGGCATATTTTGTCCATCCGCACACATCGAGCATGTCGATCTGATGCGTACCGAGGATCTACTTATCGATTGGCAGAAGCCTATGTACCTGAACTTCACCCATATCGCCATTATGAATCGCCTGGATGATTTCTATTCGAAATTTGGTTTAATGGAGCGGCTCAGTGGTGATATCTATGTGTGCAACAAGCTCAATACGGAACTGGAGCTGGAACCGTTGCCGGAGGATGCGGAAATGCGTCTGCTGACCCTGGACAATGTGCAGGGCATACATGATCTATATCCTGCCAATGAAATCGAATGCGTCAAATTATTTGATATATTAGTGCGTGTGCTGCCCGGATTGGGTATATTCCGTAAGGATACCAATGAGTTGGCCGCCTGGATGGTGCACTCGTATTATGGCGCTATGTTTTCAATGCAAACACGTCCAGATTATCGTCGCATGGGGTGAGTATATTGGGCGAGAGCAAGAAGATTTAGTATCATCCATGTACTCCTTACAGTTATGGCATTCGTCTGGCTAAGGCTTTAACTCAGCTGGTCCTTGAACGCGGCTATACACCCTTCGTTGTCATACGTCCACATAATGATGCTTCCAGAAATCTCTACACAAAACTGGGCTATGAGAAAGCCTTTGAAACGTGCCGCGTCCGTATGACACCCGATTGCTATGAAGATAGCACAGTGGGTACCATAAGTAACACATCCTATGCCAAGTTTCCGCCACTACCTCAGGGCGAGTGTGTTGTTGTTGTAAGTAGTAGTGTAGCCAGACGCAAACATGTTCCCGGCGAGAGTTCAACTGTGGATGAGGGCATCGAGGATATGTTGGCTGAAAAATGTGATATCAGCAACGATGAGGCTAGAGAGCGTAAGACAACAACTGATGAAGGCATCGGCGGTGAGGGGGAGTATAAGTAGATAGTAAAGGGATATAGGTTGGGGGGAAATAGGATGAAAGCTAAATGACTATTAAATAAGTAGATGGGTATATCAAAATAAAAGCACAAAATCGCGCGCTAAACGCCGTTTTACGATATCTGAGATCCAAATGGAAGTTTACCACTTTCCATCTATGTATTTTAAAAGGATCTCAAGTTAATTTCGATTTTGTTTCAACTTATCTAATATATTTAATATTCATTGGAGCAGACACATTGATAATTCAACAAGTAGATGGGAAGATTGTCACTCTTAGCCCGAAAGACATTTTAGAGTTACTTTTTCTTCTTAGTAACTAGAACTTCAGATCAGTCTCATCAAAATCGTTAAGGCGCTTACCTTGATATTTATATTTGTTACGTCCACTTTATGGGGTATGTGAAAGATGAAAAATATAAGTCTGTCAGTCATTAAATTTTAAAAAATTTAAAGACCGTATTGGATTCTCCCGGTTTTGATTGGATAAAAAGCAGGGTTCGTAAAAAATACACACATTACTCTTAACACGCGAATTATTAACCCAAAAAACCTGTAAACATTTTTTTTTTAATTTTTCCAATGTAAAATATTTTGTAAAAAACATTTTGGGTTTTTTTTTTACAGTTGGCGGTTCAAATTGTTTATACTCCTGTAAATACCAATCGGGTTAAAAATGCTCGTGTTAATAACATGATAAAAAATTTGTTTCTCATGAAAAATTTTTTTATGAAGAATTTTGTTTCATTTTTTTTTTATCAAACATTTTTTTATGAATTTTTTTAAAATTATTTTTTATAAAAAATTTTTTTATGAAAATTTAAATTGAATGAAAGTTTCTGATATTTATTTAAAATAATTTTTTTTTATTATTAAATATTTTGTTTTTCATTTAAGTTATTTATGATGCCGCGAAAACAATTTTTGTTTATTTTACGAACCCTGGAAAATAGAGGGAATTGAAAAATAATGTACTTTGATAGAAGGTCGGCTTTATCGACCCAGCTTGTAAAGAATATATATACTTTATGGGGTCAGAGATGCTTCCTTCTATGCATTACAAATATCACTCCAATTTTAATATTCCCTCGGCAATGGTATAAGAAGGTGTCACTAATGGAAGTTACACCTTAAAAACTGTTTGCACAACTTCATTAGAAGAATATTCTTTGAACACCTACCCCTAACCGGGAACCATCTAAGACCCATCTGTCTGTTCGTTTATTTGTTTCCATGCTGTCTTCTCCGTCAGTTTTAAAGCTAGAAGGGCCGGATCGAAAGATTAAAGCATTAAGTTGCCATTGGAACGATCGGTCCTAATACAAACTTTACATTGAAAACTTGTTGGTTTTCAATGGTAACCATTGGCATTTATTAAATTTTTATTCTTGCACAGTTTATTCAAAATCGGATGAAAAGCGAATTTAAAAGCTGTCATAAAACCGATCATTCGGAAAATGGGTCTCAGTGAGAAAGATATTTTTATTTTCATTGTTAGCGTTCTTAAACTCAGTAATTATGAATACTATATGCTTTCAAACAGATCTACAAAATTAACTTATATCTGGCATAAGACCAATCGGTCGGAAAATGGGTCTTTGTAAGAAAAACGGGGGCATGTTATAACGCCCGCCGGCTTTATGTCACTTTCCAAAGTGTACTAACGCCAGCCGCGCTTTAAGTCACTGTTTGAGGGCTTTATAACACTAGGAGAAGTAATTTACATCCGAAATGAAGATATTCTGATAAAATTCATACGAATTCATACATATTCATACAAATTCACACCAATTCATGCAAATATATACGACTTCATAAAAAGCTTTCACATTCAACCTTTTTCAAACTTTTAGTATATAAGAATTTTGTTGTGAAAAATGGTAAAAATTGGCGAACATTTATTTTTCTAGGTAAAAACCGTTAAAACCAGGAGAAACTATAGTTTTGTGCAGACATTTCAGAATATATACATGTTATGAGAAATGTGTCACCATAAATGGAATGATCGTAGGTGAAAGATCGCGGGCGTTATGTCGTTCCGAAATTGGGCGTTATATCACCGGGCGTTATTACATGCACCCAAGAAAAACATACTGTGTTCAGAGATTGCGTTCTGAAACTTGCCAATCACTTATTTATTCTGCTTTCAAACAGATCAGATAGCTGTTAAAAAATGGTACCTAAGATCATTTTCTCCTCTTCATGGGTTCGAAATGTAGATGGATATTAAGAAAATTTATGTTGCCTAGTTTTAGGCCGCTTTTTAAATCATACGCGTGTCGTTGTAGAAACAAATATGAATAATTAAAAGCGGCCTTAAAATAGGCAACATATATTTTCTTAAAAACAACCCAAATTTCAAAATAAGAAAATGAGAAAATAAAATTTTTTTAAAATTATTTAATTTAAATTTAGAATAAAATTCTATATGTCTGACATCTATATCCTATCGGTGGAATTAGTTGGATTGATATTTTGCAAGTGTGCTAAGTCTTTGACACAGAAAAGGTTACTTTCGAACTTGGCGCTAACGATAAATCCTTTTAATCTTTTTCAATGCTACTTACTTTACAACTAGCCTTAATATTTGATGAAGTTGACTCGGTTGCGTAAAAATAACACTTTGTATTAGATATTCCGAGGTGAGGTCGAACCCAGTTCTTTCTTCCCTAATTTTAGTATTGCTTTTCACTCAGACTAAGCTCACCTCAGGCCTCGATAATTTCTATCAAAGCAAAGAGGTATGGTTCATATAGTGATATCCAAGGGTATTGGTATCAAGGGCTCAGAATTCACCTTAGACTACGGCTAATCAAATACTTTCCATCTACTTGTTGAAATTCTCATAGGATCGATCCATATGTATAGACCAGGCACAAGGGGCGTTGATTTTTTAACAATTATATATATTTAAAAAAAAAAAAAAAAAAGGGTATATCATGTATGTATGTACATATATGTGTAGGTATGATATGTACGAAGTATATTTATAGATGGTATATGAAGCTTCCTCTCAAACACACACACACACTTACACACAAATTGCAGCGTGTTTTCCCATAAGAAAAATAAAAGAATGTTTAAACGAAACGATTTATTTTATATAGGTATTGACTATAAATTGAGAAGCTAATTCTACAACAACAAATAAAATGAAACACGCTGAAGTCAAATTTTAAAATGAGAAAAAAATGGAGAGAGAAATTTTTAATTTTTTGCTAAAAATGCTTTTACAAAAAACTGAAGAACTTCATTGTATAAGGAAAAAAACAGCTCAAGGCACACACAAAAACAAAAACAAGGAGCGTATAAATTTATTATAAACTATTATATGTATTAAACTCTATATATATCAAATTGTTAAAGAACTAACACACACACACACACAAACTTCTCTCTGGCTCCACGCAACAAACTCTGAACAGGTATAAACAATTTACGGTTTTTGGTACCAAATAGTTACATATTTTAATGGGTCTTTGGCACTTAATTTAGAAAGTCGCTTTTACATTTTCGTAAAAAAATTTCCCTTTTATATTTTTCAAGAATCTTCTCCAGAGACCCCCCTAAGGCAAATGCTTTGATTTTGAAGTCTTGTACTTAACACATTTTTGGATTTATAGGCTTTTTCAAATTTATATATTGTAGTTTACCCCCCCCCAAAAAAAAACAAACAAACAAAATACAAAAATATATATATATATACATATATTTTATTATTATGAAATTTTTATTAAAAACTATGCGATTTGAGTACTCAATGATTTTGCTCTCCTATTTAAATAAAAACTAAATACAAAAACACGCCAAAGATGTCTTCTGCTTCATTTTTAAGTTCATTTAGGTAATTTGGTAAGCAAAACTAACCACAAACATAACAAAAGACAGAACAAATTGTAAACGAAACGCCCAAATTACCTATTTGAAAATTTCCATTATGATTATAAAAGAAACAAAAGTAAAAAAAAATATATGCAAGAAAATCAAATTAAAAAGATTAAAAAAAAAACAACTACAAAAGTTATATATTACAAACTGCTATACTGTATGTACTCGAAACAAAACAAAAAATATAAAAAAAAACAACAACTGAAAGAAGCAAATTTAAATAAATACCAAAAAAAATATTGAGACAGCAAATTTAAAAAGGTTTTTCAATGGTAAATGCAAAAGTCAAAGGAACAAAATTTGTATTGATTTTTTTACGTTTTCAGCCAGCTGTTCGGTTAAAATGGTTTTTTTTTTTTTGGTCTAATCAAACCGCAGTTTTGGTTATCCTTTAAATTGTGTTGTGAAAATCATCATGGGTCCTCAATATTATCTTTTATATACCTGTCCCTACCTAATTACTATTAACAGAGAAAAGGGAGTATATACGTAGGTTGCTATATATATTTCTGGCCTAATAATGAAGACGCGAATATTTATGATCAAAAATGGTTTTATTGTTTTTCAAAGTATTCTCCAGCAAGATTTATACACTTTGGCATGCGCTCAAACCTATTGTCGAAGCACTTTTTCCACTCCGATTGAGACACCTTCGAAACCTGGTTTTGAACTCTTCAACAGCATCTTCTGGTGACGAAAATCGTTGACCACTCAACCCGACGTTTTGGGCGGTCCAAAAGGCTCTGGTGTGAGCTGATGTGTGAAAGCTCGCATTGTCATGGTGCACAATGATCTGTCTTCTCTTGTTCGTTTTTCGAATTTCTCCGAAGACTTCAGGCAAACAAATTGTGGTGTACCACTCAGAATTGACCGTCCTACGTTGCTCAAGCGGAACAATCGCCACATGACCAGTTTTACCGAAGAAACGGGCGACCATTTGCTTCGGAGTGCTTCTTTCACAAACGACTTTCGGTGGATTTGGCTCGACTTCGAAGACCCACACGGTCGATTGCTGTTTTGTTTCGGGCTCATAAGCATAGATTCATAGACCGTCACCTGTGACGATCTTATGAACGTCTTTTGAAACACCACGATTATATTTTTTCAAAATTTTTTTGTACCAATCCACACGAGTCTTTTTTTGAGCGATTGTCACATTGTGCGGGATCCAACGAGAACAAACCTTTTTTACGCCCAGGTGTTCATGCAATATCGAATGTATGCTGTTGGAAGAAATGCCCAAGGATGCCTCTATCTCACGGTATGTCACATGACGATCTTGCATTATCAGGTCACGCACGGCATCAATGTTTTCAGGCACAACGACTTTTTTGGACGACCTTCGTCTTCGAGCGAGCGTCGCCCGTGATTGAATTCATTAAACCAATTTTTCACAGTGCTATGGTATGGTGCTTCATCGCCATACAAAGATTTAAGTTCATCGTTGCGTCGAAAAATGATTGCACGAAAATTTTCACGAGTTAATTCCATTTTTCTGCCGAGGTAAGTTTTTGATTTATCGTTAATCGATATTAAACGTGGTCACACATGAAAGAGTTGTATGGAGCTTTTATCGATAAAAGTCCAAACTTTTTTTGGGAAAAGTCCAATTGGTCCTAAAATGGTTAGAAGTGACCTAGGACAGAAACTTAAATAGCAACCCACGTAGCTTTTTAACATTCTATTAAAAACAAAAGAAATTTTGGAGTAGAATTTGTCTAACGACACATCAAGGGCGTAGAGACTAGAAGTGCAGGCTTCCGCAAAACTGACCTATCCGGTTTTCGACCTTACAAAATAGCTTTATCTGGTGGAAAAAACAATTTAAATACAAAAGTAAGTCATATCCAGAAGCAAATAAAACAATTTCTAGTTTTATTCCCCCAGCTGAACGTCATTTTAAAAGCTTCACACTAGAAAAATCTGTTAAAATTGTTGCCGGTAAGTGATTTAAAATTTATATTTTCTTATCAAATAAAATCTGTTAATATTGTACAATATATTCTACTCTAAACAGTGAAGCCTAATGATCAGTATTCACTTAAAAAAGTTGTATAAAAATCAAAAAGAATCATTCTGCAAACCACATTGCATAGTTAATTGCCCCTTTGTTGAACAAGTAAATTAACTGCGCTGAAATTATCTCAGTTTCATTGTTAATGAAATTTACGTGTACAAACACCAGGCAGCGGCAAAACAAACATAAAATGGCCCGTTGGTCTCGTCTATGCGGCAAACCTTGCACACAAAATTTGACATGGCTTTTTGTCTTACATTGTTTTGCGATATTTGTTGTTTGTTTAAGGTAGGTTGTTTTTATTTCTGTATAAAGAAGGCCTAAAGTAGTACAGTACGAATTGTATATCATTAAAAAAAAACTAGGCAAAAAGTATGTATGGCCTGGACTAATGCTTTTCCTGCTCCGTGGCCTCCAACTGTGATTTTAAATTACTGGCCACATACTGCCAATATTTGCGACGTATGACATCATGTTTGGTGGCCATATCCTCGCACAGATTGTAAACTTTACGCGCTGACGACTGTTCATTGGCGGCGCCTTCATTATGTTTATGCTGTAGCAGAGCCTGCTCTTGATAGGCATCAATTAGGAAGGCCAACAAGTAGGGTGAACGATTGCCAGCATTGTACAGTTCCTCACTGAATTCCACCACCTCGGGATGACTGTTAATTTGGTAGTTGGAGTCAGCAGTTTCGCTTTGCCTTAGCACACCCACCAGAAAGTTCCAGGCACTTTCATTGTTTTTCAAAATGCGTATGCGATTCATTGTATAGACCAGCTCACGTTGTATCACCTCGGGTGTAAAACCCAAATGTTTGAGCACAAAAAACCGTTGATTCCAGGCCGAATTGTTGCGCTGATCCTCGCATATTAAACGATCCACAAAGCGCAACTCGTCGTCATAGAGGCTAAGGGAGAGCAGGTTAATAACAATTTAAAATGATTTACATTTGCCTACTTGTAAGTGCGTATGGCCCACTGTCGATGCTGCCAGGCATGATAGTTCTTGGCATCACCATCATGGTCCAAGGCATTTTGTGTTAGCTCCAGTTCCTGACTGGCATCGTCTAGCATCTCCACAATGACCCGTCGATGATGCCACACCTGATAGTTTTTGGCATTTTGGCCAATCACATCGCTTAGGTAATCCAGTTCCTTTCGCAGATCGGCCTTCAGTTCCCTTAAAATGTCTCGCCTATATTGCCACACTGTATAATTGGCCGGATTTAGGCATAGAGCATCCGTGGTTAAATCCAAGGCACGTTGGCTCTTCTCCCCCTTGGCTATGATGGCGCGCATGTAGTCAAAAACCTGGCGAACTTTAGAAAATAATTCAATAAATTGTTATCTGGTCAAGTATCTAATGTGGGGCTATTACTCACACTTCTGACTGTAGGCAATGGAAACTACTGGATTGGATCCATCATCCTGTTCCAGCGGCTCGACATCGCCCCACGCTTCACGCTCGCTGTAGGGCAGCCAGTCAGTGCCAAGATATTCGTCATCCGAGCTGTCGGCCATGATTAAATTTAATTTTGAATTTTTATTAACTAACTTTACGGGTGGGCGGAATGAAGATAAATGAAGATTGGGAGTCGCAGTGTTTTTTTTTTATCAAAAAAGTGTGACCGCAGGCGGCAAACGCAAGAAATACACAGCGACTACGTCATTTTTGTTACTTACTTACGTCTTACGTTTTTGCCACGTTCAAAATCAAACTTGGCGCCCATTGCTGTTATGGCTCAGTGAGGGATATTTGTATTTATTTAAATTGATGCATTTTAAGCATTATAGGTAGTGCAAAACAGCGTTCAGTTAAACATCAAAGTGCTGCAATAAAGAGAGCAGCTAGCAACAATAACAAAAGCGCCATATAAGAGAGTTTATATATGAGTCAAACTTTCTTTTAGTAACAGAATCTTATCATCTAGTAGGCGACTGCGTCTATTTTCAATAATTTACTAAAAGTAAAGAACAATTTGTCTGCATTTGCATTTATTACTACGTTTATGCTATTAAAAAAATCCTGCTTTTGCCCCTCAAAGTATGCAAACTTTATTTAAGAATTATTTATTTGAACGAGATCAATTAGGGCATACATAAAACCATACATAATCCACGTTGTGCATTCACTCAGATTGTCGGACCAGTTGAAGGTACAAAAATATTTAGTGTTAAGGCTAAGAAAAAATTAATATATTTTCTTTAATTATAAAACATAGCATACTTGGAAGAGCAAAAAGCATGATTTTTTTGTTTCTGCATAAACGTAGTATATGGAAAACATTTAAGGATCAGACAACAAATTCAGGATCATGTATTTATTCCTTCTGTGCCGAAGACTTTCAGATATTACCCATCCCGATTACGTCCACATATGTTAAGTTTAATCTTGTCCCACCCGATTTCACAGTTTATTTTGGGTCTCGAGGAAATTTTTTCCCATGTCCATCTCTACTCCGAATACTGGATGCTGTGTGTTGGTGGCTATTCCAAATCTACCAAATGATTACTTCTGAGACACTTGGTATTTATTTGTATCAATGAACTTTAGTGTAAATCAAGGCTGCAAACCTCCAAAATTTTGGAAGAGGTTCGAGCCCGTGTTAATCTTTGGGTTCGGTTCGCGGACCGGTTCCTGGATCGTCTGAACCCCAGGTTATGGTTTGGACCTCGGTTCACTTGAACAATTTTTGTATAAATCCGAAAAGTCTCCTTTCTAGTACGGATCCTACCTGAAAATCAAATAATCTTGCATAGAGATTAAAACAAGCTCGGAATTGCAATGTATGACACTATGGTGAAGGAACGAAAAGTATCTAAAATGTCAGAAATTTTTTTCCCACTCTCTTTACATTTAATAACAAACTAAAATCAATCCCGTGTGTTGTTGAAAAAAAACCCTATTTCGAGTTACAAACAAACATTCCCGAGTCAAAGACGGGATCGAGAAAAGAATTGAATTTTTTTTCCTCTGTATAGGCACTATATCTTCCTGGAGAACTTCATTTATACGCGAACTAAGTTAGCGCAATATTTTTTATGTTCGTTTTTAGATCTTTTTCTAATTTTTTTTATAAATTTTTCAAACTATGCTCTCTTGGACATTTTTCGACGGAATCTATAACATTCTTCATAATCAGACTCTTCAAGGTTTCATTTTGAATAATCTCATTAAGAATTTCTTTCGTTTGTAAAATTACTTATTATTGTGAACCGAACCTTATTTTTTGAAAAAGTGGTCCGGTTCGGGTTCGGGTTTGACGGGTCAAAAATGTAAGAGGTTCGGTTCATGGTTCGGTTCGGGGAACCCAAAAACACGAACCGAACCGATTTTAGGGGTTCGAAGACCCCCTTAGAGTGATAGTATTCATATTTCAGGGTCTAAAAATATTCCGCATAAAAAGAGGTTTTTGTTTTTAACAAAAAGCGGATCTGCTGTTCTTCCATTTCATCGGCGAATAATTGAAGTTGACGCTTTGCGGCTCACGAAAATTACTGGGAAAATATTGTGGAATCTATTAGTTACCATAATACCGAAATAGTACCTATACCACTTTCTTTTACAATGGTTTTATTAAAAGAAGTGCACGGTTTTCGGTTCTCAAAAAAATGTAATATCGGTTCCGATAACTCATTTGTAACGGTAACTCCAGTAACAGTATTATTTTCTCGCTCTTAGAAATATGATTTGTCATTCTTCTTCTTTTTCATAGATTGAAATATAATTATGCTTTGGCTGAAAGCTTCGTTCTGTTCGCCTTAAATCCACTTTGAACGTTTGACATTTCTTTTTTGTGTTATTTTTACTAACATGTGTCACGGTTATTTAAAAAGTTAGCCATTAATTCATACGAATACCGGCTTTTACCAGCATTATTCAGTGGTTAATAATACCAAGTCGTTCTTCTGCCGACAGAGTGTTGTAGTAACAAAATGTTGACCCCCAGGTATTGGCGGAGAAACCACCGACATTATCACAAAAGCACAAGCACTGTTCTAAACAAACTTTCCCGACAGTAGGATGATAAATTCAGTGACGTGAGAGATTCATATAATGTATAATTTATTATGTACATATTCGACCAAGTGTCTTTATAAATTATAAAAATTATTTGCTCAAACAGTTATGAGAGAGCGCTTAGCATACACGGGTAATACATATTTAGTATGCAGATCACACTAGAGCGAGCTTACAATGGACTTCCGCAAATGGATACAAAGTAAATGAGAGAGTGAGAGAGATAGAGAGATCTGAGTTCGAGTGAACTAAAGCAGAAAGTACACGAAAATCTACATCAATGTAAACAAAGCCAGGGGTATAACCCAAGCTCCAATGCAATGACTCGTCGTTGCTGCACTGTGGAACTGATAAGCAATTTAGCTGGTCAAATATGAAGACTACCTAGATTGCTATATATATTTCTGGCCTAATAATGAAAACGCGAATATTTATGATCAAAAATGGTTTTATTGTTTTTCAAAGTATTCTCCAGCAAGATTTATACACTTTTGCATGCGCTCAAACCAATTGTCGAAGCACTTTTTCCACTCCGATTGAGACACCTCCAAAACATGGTTTTTGAACTCTTCAACAGCATCTTCTGGCGACGAAAATCGTTGACCACGCATTTTTCCCTTGATGTGCGGGAATAAAAGGAAGTCATTGGGTGCCAAGTCAGGGCTGTACGGCGGATGACCCATCAACGCTGGTGTAAGCTGATGTATGAGAGCTCGCCTTGTCATGGTGCACAATGATCTGTCTTTTCTTGCTCGTTTTTCGAATTTCTCCGAAGACTTCAGGCAAACAAATTGTGGTGTACCACTCAGAATTGACCGTTCTACGTTGCTCAAGCAAAACAGTCGCCACATGACCAGTTTCACCGAAGAAACAGGCGACCATTTGCTTCGAAGTGCTTCTTTCACGAACGACTTTCGTTGGATTTGGCTCGTCTTCGAAGACCCACACGGTCGATTGCTGTTTTGTTTCGGGCTTATAAGCATAGATCCATGATTCGTTACCTGTGACGATCTTATAAACGTCTTTTAAAACACCGCGATTATATTTTTTCAAAATTTCTTTGCAACAATCCACACGTGCCTTTTTTTGAGCGAAAATCAGATCCGCTCATTTTGGTAAATTTTCAGGGGTTTACAGCCTTGGTTTTTACCCACTATTTTTTGTATTCCCCCCACAGTGCGTTATTGAAAAGCTTCTTTTTTTTGTTAAGATCAGCTGAGAGCCGCTGGGAGAGCTGGGAGCTGAGCTGGGGCTGGGCTTTGTGGTGATAACAAGTTTGCGATTTCAATTCCAGTTTTATTTTTATAACTAAATACCCGGGGCCTCTCATGCTCAGTCTGAAAATAGCTGCGAAGGGAATTAAATCGCGTTTCTTGCATATATACAATAGATAGACGTGTTCTATCTGCATCTATATAATTACAGTTTATATAATTTAACACATAAATTAAGATTAAAAAAAATGTTACGCTTTATGCTCGCATTTGCCTGCCTAATAACTTTGGGCCAGGCCGCTGAAAATTTGGATTTATGGCGAAAGGATTTACGAAGTCCAGAGAATCAGGCTATTATAGAGCAATTGCAGCAACAACAACAACAACAACCGCATCAAGGTCAAGCCACCATGCCCAATCCAATGCCTTCCCACTTACAGGCTTCGGCGCCACTCAGCGCACCTGCCCTTGTCAATGGCATACAAAACCAGGCGGATTCAGGTACAGGTTATGGTTCTGGTACCCAAGTGGATGTGACCGCTTCCAATGAGATAGCTCGTCATGTTTTGCATTTCGCCCAATCTCTGGGCAACGAACTGGCCACCAATTATCGCAAAACTGAAGTGTTCTCCCCGCTCAGCATTGTGTCGTCTTTGGCCTTGCTATTCTTGGGAGCCAAGGGTCGTACCTATCAGGAACTGGGTCTTTGGATCTTTGGCATGCCCGATTCCGTGAAATTCCATGAGCAATTTGCTTTAATGCTGCACGATGTACAACAACCCACCCGAGACACAATATCGCCAGAACGTCAGCTAGTATCGTGGCGTGAGCAAACCAATGCCAATCGACCCAATCGCCGATATCAACGTGCTGGACCACATGAAGTTTATCTGGCTAATGGATTATTCACTCAACAGGGCTACACGCTGAATGCCGATTACAGGTGAGCAAATGAAAATGAAGTCTAATGAATGTTCTAATCTGGATCGGTGTTCTGATCCGGTTTAATTATGGCAGTGGAAATACCAAAGTCATTACCATTTTATTATAATGGTGGGGTTCTAGGGATGGGGGCAAAAAATGCAAACAAATTAGTAAATAAGGAACACAAAAGATTCATGTAGAAAATAATGCTAAAGAGTTACGGGCAAATTGAACACAATGGGGCCTTAATTGGCCTAAGTGAAGAAATGGGATTTTATTCCAATTCAACCATTAAGGGTTCCTTTGAACAGTGTTTTATGAGTGTGTTTTAAAAAAAATCTGGATCATAAATCATAAGAGCTTTTTCAGTTTGGTTTTTGAATTGTTATTAATTAACTATAAAATAAAATATAAAAAAATGTTTGGATTTCGAGGGCTGTTCAAAAAGTTATCGGCCTGCCAATTAAGGTCTTAAAAAAATGGTGTAGAGGTGGGGGCCCTGATTCCGGGACTTCAGGTTATCGGAATTAAAAACGGTAAATGAGGTTATGATCAGAATTGATGTATTATTTCAATCTTTAGTACCCACTCCATAAACTTCAAAAATCTAGCAACTTAATAGTCTATTCATTTTATATAGTTCTGAACTTATTTTTTGACTATAGTTCATTTTTGAACTATAGTTCATTTTTGAACTATAGTTCTTCTTTGACTATAGTTCATTCTACTAAGTATGGGTGTCGTGGTTTCAGCGTTTTACGTCAATGGGCCAACTAGGTGGAAATAATTTCCTTATGGTCGGATATGGGGGCGGGGTGGGATCATTGAAACGTTTTTTTATCATTTTCGGTTTACTATGGGATCTGTTTTGGTGTTCTTAATGACTTAGTTCAAATACTTGTTCGTAATACTATAGTTCAAAAAAGAACTACCACAAGAACTATAGTTCAAAAGAATTATTCAAAAAAACTTAGTCATATAAGAACTATGTTCAAAAATACTATAGTTCAAAAAATGAACTATAGTTCAATAAGTGAATAGTTCAAAAAATGAACTATAGTTCAAACCGTGAGACCTAGTTCATTAGTTCATTTTAATGAATAGTTCATTCGAACTAGTTCATGAAAATCGGCACAACTCTATTGTAGAACTGGCGGAATCATGGCTACCAGATCAAAAAACGTGGTTTCAAGCAAAATATAAAATACTTACTTTAGCAAGAACATTGGTCCACTAAAATGGATATATCTGCTAAACTATTTCGAATATTTGAAAATGGTTTAAAAGAGATGAAAGGGGAATGTCTAAGCTGTAATAATAAGGCAAAACAAAAAAATCGGAAAAAAATTTTTTTTAAGCACTCAGGCTCAGGCTGTGCATACAAATACTAAGTCGGTATTTACACGATGAAGCTAACTTCATTATGTTTTTGAAAAAGCTCATGCTTGTAGGAAAGAGGCGTAGAGAGGCAAGCTACCCCGCCTCAGCTCTTTCTCACGAACAAAAGCTTTTTGAAAAACTTCATGAAGTTTGCTTCATCGTGTAAATGCGGACTATTACACACAGCACTCTGTTCTTTAACCATTCCAGAGTGCACAACAACAACACTTTTGAAATTCACATAGCTGTCTGACCAATGATTTAGTAGCCGGGTTCGTAAAATAACACACATTTTTCTTTACACTCAAGATATTAACACAAAGTAAAATATACACGCTGTAAAAAATAATTATTTACATATGAAAAAAAATTTTTTTTTCATGTAACTAACACGAGCATTTTTGACACGACTATTATTTACATGCGTAAAGAAAACAGCTTAAATTATTCACATGCCTGTAAATAACAATCGTGTCAAAATTGATCGTGTTAGTTACATGAAAAAAATAAATTGTTTCCTATGTAAAATTTTTAATTTTCAGGTCTGAATATAACACTGTGCGACGCACAGAACGGGACCAATAAAACGTGATACTATTGCCCTAAGGGAGCCACGCCTCATATCCTGTTTTTTCAGTCCACGTCAGGATCGCGTTTAATGGGCACTTTTATGCTAGCAACACACAATTACAACATTTGTTGCTTGTTAAAATTCTGAAAAATTCTACAAATGTCATAAAAAGTTCCAAGTGGTTAGTACCCCTCCCGAAGTGGTCAAACTTAGAAACTTAATTATATGAAAATTTACACGATAGAAATATCTTAGATTTTCAATTAATTAAGATACTGACCAATAAAAAGTGTCCCCAAGAGATGTTAACATTCGATGAAAAACCACGATATTGGGTACCACATTTGACCGTACCCATGAACAAGTCCATATAGACAAGAATCTAGAGATAAAAATAGACCGAAGTGCATTTTCAGTTTTTCTAAATCCAAGTATTTGCGGATTTTATGCTTTCTTTTATACAAGCAGCATGCAAGGAACAACAGCAGCTATTAACAGTATTTTCACTGACTTTCAAATTTTAAGTTTATTCATACACGTCAAAAACATCCATACCAATATGAAAATGAATCAGTGGGATTGGAAAATCACACAGCGGATCGCTAATATATTTAACAGAGTCAGCAAAATATTGCTTCTAGCTAGACTACTCTACATGCTCTCAGAGCAATTTCTTTCCACTTTACCATATAAACTAAAATGTGAGCCAATCATTAGTAAGGATATAAACATATGCGATTGCTTAGGGCAAATGTATGTAATTTCAATTAAAATTTGGAGCACAAAGTATGCTGTGGAGCTCTACATTTGTCTAAGAAGAGTGAAATGTTAACTTACATATAAATTTACTGACAATTTTTAAATTTATTTAGTCAATAACGTGGAATTAATGCAATTAATGCACAATTTTAAGAATACTAGCGGTTTTTGCTTTAAAATGTCTTAGGCGAATAAGTGTTGAGGATAGCACTTACGTACTACGTATTTTTTGTATTATTCTCGATGCTTTCTGTCACTGCATCACATTCAAATGCATTTACCCTTTCGCGTATTGCCTTTTGAAGCAAAAGAGAGTCGCACCGCGTCGCAGCGACAAAAAAACATTTGTGTGTATTTAAGAAACAATAATAGCGGTAAGCTAAGCATTTTATGAAATACATACAATCTGATTTTCTTTGTGTGCAAATAATTGCTTCGTTTTGCTAATAGCGAGATGGAAAGTGAAGACAAAAATTACTTGTTGTTGCTGTTAGTACCCACCGCCTCTTTATACCATCCATTTGTATACAAAGAAATCTGGATTATATGTCTAAGAAGTTTAAAATATGTCACTATTGATATGACTTTCTGTAGATTTTTGTACTTATATTTATATTTTATATTATACATATTTTCAAGTGGAAGTGGAAATGTGCTGAAGCAACGTCTTTAGGAACGTATTTATTCTGGCCTACTAGGATAAAATTCTATCTAAAAATATGCAAAATCCGATGTCCACTGATACGAACCATTTGTTCCCCACATGTATGAATCTTTTGTTTAACCAATAACCAGTTCTCAAGCAACCCGATTTGAAAATTTCCCACTTTTTATTCCATCTCTAGTGGACAAGTGTTACCTATATAAACACTTAAATAGAAATTTGCATAAATAATAGTTGCCCCGCTCTAAAGTTTACTCATGCGTTCCACTTTGAAATAATTATTGTTTTTTTTTTTTTGCAATTTCAGACAAGTGGTCAACCAGATTTATAAAACGGAAGTGAAATCTTATGATTTTGAGAAAAGTCCAGCCACAGCAACTCATCACATCAATTCCTGGGTGGAGGATAATACCAAATGCAAAATTAATAATATTATCTCATCGAGTATACCTCAAAGTACCCGCATGATTTTGGCGAATGCTTTGTACTTCAAAGCGTTCTGGGAGACCGATTTCATTGAGTCAGCCACCAAGCCCGATAATTTTTATCCAAAAGGCGAGGGTAACCTGCCGGTGATACGTGTTCAAATGATGGCCACTGGCGGTAATTTTCCCTATCATGAGGATGCGGAATTGGGTTGTAAAATTATTGGTTTACCTTATAGAGGCAATTTGAGTACCATGTATATAATACAGCCCATGCAGTCATCGGTGGAAAATTTGAGTTTTCTACAGCAACGATTAACTGCGGATAAAATTGAAGAAATGATCGGAAAAATGTATCGTCGTTCGGCCGTGGTGGCACTGCCCAAGCTACATATTGTCGAATCGGTTAATCTGAAAACCATGCTGCAGCGTATGGATATTGGTCGCATTTTTAGTCCTGTGGAAAGTGATTTATCCTTGATTGCCACCAGTCCCGCCTCATCAACGTCAACAGATCGCTCTCGTGCGTCGGCCAATCGTAGAAATCTGGGCGGTAGCAGCCTTCAAAATCTGGAGGCACAACGACGCGCAGCCGCAGCGCCTACAGGTGGTTCACATTCCGATCTAGTTGTAGACGATATTGTGCATAAGGTGGACTTTACCGTTAATGAACAAGGCACTGAGGCGGCGGCAGCCACTGTTACATATCTTAAGAAATCTGGTCCTGATGTGCTATTACGTGCTGATACTCCATTCTTGATGCTGGTGCGTCATGATCCCACAAAATTGATACTGTTCTATGGACGGATAAATGAACCACCAACGGCTAATTAGAGAGTTATTATATATATATATATATATATCTAGGATTGTTGACTTTAGTAGTTTTTAGTACAAGCTACAATTTAGAAACTACAAATTCAAAGTACATAAATAAATTAAGCGAAATTAGTTTTTTAAAAAGAATTGAGTCAATTTTGTGGGGGAATATTTCAGTTAACATTCAGAAAACTAAAATGGGAATTAGTTTTCAAAACTTTCTTTGTTCCCGTAAGCCTGGATATGTGTGTCATAAGGTTGCCTGTACACCTGAATATTAAAGAAAATGAATCTGCAGACAAATTGGCAGTACTGAGTAGAACCATCCAGCTTCTCCCTGAGAGAAATACGTTAGGATTACCACTGGCCTCTTTAAACTACATACCACCGATGATGCCCCAAGCTTAGGTGTAATTTTGATGATTTTTTGGGTGTATAAAACATATTTTAAGATTTATTCACAGTCGACGAAAAAAAAATTTGTTTCAGTATATTTTTTTAACAGATTTTTTTTTTTAATTTGTGTAAAATTTCAGACCTCGTTTTGTTATTATAATTATACAAAGGCAATAGTAAGTTTAAGCTTATTAAAATCTGTGGTAAAACAGCCAAGTTAGAGACATCAAACGCTCTGGTTTTTACCTGTAACATAGAGTACTTAAAACGGTCCCTGTTAATTATTTTTTACATGTAAGCTTTTGAATTTCGAATTCAGATTTAACAAGCATATCTACCAGGGTAGCAAATCGCTCGGAAATTAAGACTGGATCGGTTTGATGGTTTACAGCAGCGTTTGTCAACAAGAATATGGGAATATGTGAATATAATGCGATATAATAGAAATGACAAATTATTTTTAAAACGGAATAGCTTCAGGTTCTCGACCTAACAAAAAATTGAGATCTGGCGGGAAAATGGCTAAATTGGCAACACCAATTCGAAGTTCGAAAATGTAAAATGTGCGCAACACTGGCAACAGCTGGCGAAGCTGACAGCGAACAAATTCGATATCAAGACGTAACCAACAATTTATATTTCCAAGATTTAGCCGGTAATAAGATCAGGAACAAATTTACATTAAAATGCAATCGTTAGCCAAACAAAGTCTGCGTGTCTGGCCGCAAGTGGGCAAGCAAGGTGCGTGTGTGTGTGTGTGTAAGTTTATGTTCCCCTTAATTAATATACAATTTCCCCACTTGCCTTTTCAGTGAGCTATGTGTCCACCAGCAGTGCCTGGCGTGCTGCCCCAATTGATGCCAATGACTTGGTAGTGGAAATCAAGGAAAAGGAATCGAAAGACAAAACCGAAAAACTCGAGGCCTTCCAAAAGAAGCTAAGAGCCAAGACGCCGCTGGGCAAGCTGGATGAGTTCTCGCGCCATCCATTTCAGGAGAAAGAACCACTAAAGCCCTGGCCCAATCAAACAAACACGCATACGGGTGAAATTGGTGGCCCAGCAGGACCGGAACCCACACGTTACGGCGACTGGGAGCGCAAGGGTCGTGTCTCAGACTTCTAGGCTAGAGTATACAGAGTGTTCTGTGCTTTAAATTGTAATAAGAATTTGATTTAGTTTTAAATTATAAGATTTTATGTTTAGTTTGTAATTTTTGTGCAGTTTGAAGATTTAGTGAGCTTTTGGAATTATGCTTGTAGTTACTTTTTTCGGTCAACTACCAGCTGTTAATAGGCTTCACTTTGGTTATGATTGACAGTCATTGAAGGCAGAACCCCTTGTGAATTTGGAATGAACAACATTATGTTTTGAGGGCACGTTAAACTAAATTTTTTTTTTATTTAAATTAATTTTTCACGAGTATACAAAAAAAAAAATTTTTTATAATTTTTTTTTTAAAAATTATTTTTTTTTTTTTTTAAGATTCGTGAAAATATCTAAAGGGTAGCATTTTCAAATTAATTTTCCGGCCTCATAACTTTCCTCCAAGAGTCGTTTATTGTACTAAAAATATTTGGGAAAAAGGATTTTTTTATAAATGTTACGTCAAACATTTTGTATTTGGTGCCGGATACTAGATGCGATTGGCAGTTTTATAAAAGCTCTATGCTTATCGCTTTGTAAAGTTGGAAACTGATGAAAAATTTTTTGTGCCTTGGCTTTATTTGACTCGTACATTGAGCAAAATTTTAAGTGGTCAAAAAACACGTAAAATATAATTTTGACTCTTAGTACTTTCACAAAATTGCTCCAAAAACTTAGCTGGATTTTCCAAAGAATTTTTCGTCATCAATCCTTTTTATACACTCCTTGAAAAGTGTATATTAATTTTCCCAAAAGTTTGTAACTCACCAGAAATATTCATTTCCGACTCAAAAAACTAAACTATATATATTCTTATCAGACGACGAGCCGAGTTCAATTCCGTCTGCCCCTCCGTCTTTCACGTCTGTCGTCCCGTCTGTCTGTCTGTTTCGCGAACTAGACCCTCAGTTTTTAAAGCTATCGAGCTGAAATTTTTGCACAAAGTCTTCTTTTACTGCACGCAACTAATATGTCGGACCGGCGAATCGGGATGACTATATCATATAGCTCCATAGGAACATCGGTCCAAGAACTAGTTCTAGTGAAAAAAACTTTTTGTTTTCCATCGTAGCGTCACTAAATCTTGGGATATGTAGTTTTATATGCTTATCAATATACAGGAAAAATGTAAGAAAATCGGTAAGGACTGTAATATACTCCCATGAACCAGTTGGTCAAAAAACTACTTCTAAGTGGGACAAACTTTTTTATTTTCCATCGTAGCGTCACCAATCTTGGTTATATTAGTATTGCATGAGTTTACATATTTGTGAAAAAATTTATCAAAATCGGATGATATAGCAAATAGCTGCCATATAAACGGTCGGTCAAAAACTAGTTTTAGTGGGAAAAGAAGTTTTTTATTTTCCATCGCAGTCACCAATCTTGGATATATTAGTTTTTATATTGCGTGCAACACATTTCTGGAAGATTTTATCGGAATCGGATAACTAATAGCATATACTGCCTAGACCGATCGGTCGAAAAATGTGTTTTCCTAAGAAAAGTTTTTTTAGGGTATCAAATTTTTATTATCAATGATCGAAAAGGTATTGGGTTTTAAATAATCTGATATCTAATCCTATATATACTTTTTACCGGTTAAATCAGTTGGACATAAGTTTTCAGTACTATTACAAAATTCGCCACAATTGGTCACAGATTTTTCACAGTTGCCTTTTTTTTTCTTCGTAAAAGTACAATTCATGAGAGTAAAGAAAAAAACAATTTTTTGATTTTAATTTTGAACCATTTACAGATTTTTAGGAAATCAATTTTTTTCACGATTTTGAGAAAAAAAATTTTTTCGAAATATTTTTTAAACTTTTACTGATTGAAACTGTTCAAACTTTAAGAATTGCTTACGCTTTTGATTAATCCCTAGCTTGACTCCATCTAAAGTTTGTAACTCGAGATATGGCATTTTACCGACTTTCCACCTGCAAAAAAAAAAAAACATAAGACTCGCCTTTCAATATTTTTTAATTTGACTTTTCAAATATAATAAAAATTTTAAAGCTTTAAATATGAGAATTTAAATCTGGCTGTTACAGCCCCCAAAGAGCGCAGACGAGCTTCTCTCAATCTCTTGTTTAAAATATAGTGTAATAAAAATGTTTTACTCGTCGTATGAGTAAATGAGCATATTAAAACTTGTTTGCTAATTATACACTTATATTTTGTTATAACTAATTACCCGAAACGTTTCATGCTCAGTCTGAAACTAGCAGCGAAGTAGTTTGAATCGCATTCGACGTACTATCTTCTATATTATCACAATTAATATATAAAATGTTCCGTTTTGTGTTGACCTTGGCCTGTTTAATTTTAATGGTTGCTGGTCAGGGCGCTGACAATTTGGATTTATGGCGAAAAGATCTACGAAGTCCAGAGAATCAGGCTATCTTAAAGCAATTAGAGGAAGATTTTGCTAAGACAAAACCCTGCAATCAGGTGGACACTGGTGGTACCCAGGTTAATGTGACCGATTCGAATCAAATAGCTCGCCATATCTTACATTTCGCTCAAACTCTGGGCAAGCAATTGGCCAAAAACTATAGCAAATCGGAAGTGTTTTCCCCGCTCAGCATTGTGTCGGCTTTGGCCTTGCTATTCTTGGGAGCCAAGGGTCGTACCTATCAGGAACTGTCCGCGGTATTTGGCATGAACGATTCAGTGAAATTTCATGAGCAATTTGGTCTGATGCTACGCGATGTACAACAACCCACCATTAAGACAATATCGCCACAGCGTCAGCTAGTATCGTGGCGTGAGGAAGACAAACGTCCCAAGAACCTATATGAGTTTCGTAATAGAAAACCCAACCCGAATCAAGAATCACATGAAGTGTATCTGGCCAATGGATTGTTCACTCAACAGGGCTTTACGGTGAATGCCGATTACAGGTGGGTAAATCAGAACTAAGTACTAAGCAGGGATTAATCCCGAAAGGAATGTCGGTTCTGGTACCGGTTTCGGTACGTACCAAAATAAGAGTTTCGGTTAAAGGTTCCATTTCGGTTGTCAGTTTATTTTGGTTTTCGGTATACCGGTACGTACCAGTACCAGTTTTTTTTTTAATATTCAAAAAATTAATTTATTTCAAGATATCCAAAAAAAAATCGATATTATAGAACTACAAAAGCGTTCTAAGAATATCCCACTTAAAAAACGTTTTTTTTTTAAATATATCGATTTCTAGTACGCTAATTTTCTGTCTATTTTGTTTTCTTAAACTTAAATAAAATCTTTATTGTTTTTTTTTCCAATTGCAGACAAATCATCAAGCAGATCTACAAAACTGAAATACTTTCCTTAGATTTTGAAAAAACTCCAGCCAAGGCACGTGATCGCATCAATTCCTGGGTGCAGGATCATACCAGAGATAAAATTATTGACATCATCTCAAGCGATTTACCTCAAAGTACGCGCTTGATTATGGCAAATGCTTTGTACTTTAAAGGTTTTTGGGAAAACGATTTCGACGTGTCACTCACAAAGCCCGATAATTTTTATCCAAATGGCGAGGGTAACGAGCCGGTGCTACGTGTTCAAATGATGGCCGATGGCGGTACTTATCCCTATTATGAGGATTCGGAATTGGGTTGTAGAATCATTGGTTTAGCCTATAAGGGTCAATTGAGTACCATGTATATTATACAGCCACTGCAGTCTTCGGTGGATAAATTGAAGCAGCTACAGCAGCGTTTAGATACGGATATCATTGAGAATATGATCAGTAAAATGATTATAACTTCGGCCATAGTGGTCCTGCCCAAGTTGCATTTGGCCAAATCGATAAATCTACAAACCATAATGGAGCTTATGGGTCTTGGTAGCATTTATAGTCCAGGTGATTTGTCGTTAATTGAAACCAATCAGACGTCTAACGTCTGCCCTAGCGGTAACAGCCTGCAGAATCTGGAGGCACAACGACAAGCCGCCTCAGCTGGATCACAATCTGAACTTTTTGTAGACGATATTGTGCATAAGGTGGACTTTACCGTTAATGAACAGGGCACCGAGGCGGCGGCATCCACTGTTGCAATTGTTAAGAAATCTGGTCCTGATGTGCTATTCCGTTGTGATACTCCATTCTTGATGCTGTTGCGTCATGATCCCACAAAATTAATTCTATTCTATGGATGGATTAATGAACCACCAACGATTTCTTAGAGATATTTAAGAGACCTGCATGAGTAAATATAAAATTAATATGTTAAAACTTGCTAAGTACATATGAGTTCCTAAAAAAACACAATATTATTTGATGATACATTTAATGATTTTCGTTATTTATTTGGACTGGATACGTAGGTTGCTATATATATTTCTGGCCTAATAATGATAACGCGAATGTTTATGATCAAAAATGGTTTTATTGTTTTTCAAAGTATTCTCCAGCAAGATTTACACACTTTTGCATGTGCTCAAACCAATTGTCGAAGCACTTTTTCCACTCCGATTGAGACACCTCCAAAACATGGTTTTTGAACTCTTCAACACGCATTTATCCCTTGATCTGCGGGAATAAAAAGAAGTCATTGGGTGCCTTGTCAGGGCTGTACGGCGGATGGACCATCAATTCGACGTTTTGGGCGGTCAAAAAGGCGCTGGTGTGAGCTGGTGTGAGCTGATGTGTGAGAGCTCGCATTGTCATGGTGCACAATGATCTGTCTTCTCTTGTTCGTTTTTCGAAGTTCTCCGAAGACTTCAGGCAAACAAATTGTGGTGTACCACTCTGAATTGACCGTCCTACGTTGCACAAGCGGAACGGTCGCCACATGACCAGTTTTACGGAAGAAACAGGCGACCATTTGCTTCGAAGTGCTTCTTCCACGAACGACTTTCGTTGGATTTGGCTCGTCTTCGAAGACCCACACGGTCGATTGCTGTTTTGTTTCGGGCTCATAAGCATAGATCCATGATTCGTCACCTGTGACGATCTTATAAACGTCTTTTGAAACACCGTGATCTTATTTTTTCAAAATTTCCTTGCACCAATCCACACGAGCCTTTTTGTGAGCGATTGTCAAATTGTGCTGGATCCAACGAGAACAACCTTTTTAACTCCCAGGTGTTCATGCAATATCGAATGTATGATGGTGGAAGAAATGCCCAAGGATGCGTCTATCTCACGGTATGTCACATGACGATCTGGCATTCTCAGTTCACGCACGGCATCGATGTTTTCGCACAACGACTGTTTTTGACGCTTGCGAGCAGCGTCGCCCGCGATTGAATCATTAAACCAATTTTTCACAGTGCTATAGGATGGTGCTTCATCGCATACAAAGATTTAGTTCATCGTTGACCTTGATAATCCACGTCGAAAGTTGTGAAAAATTATTGCACGAAAATTTTCACGAGTTAATTCCATTTTACTGCTGAGGTAAGTTTTTGATTAATCGTTAATCGATATCAAACGTGGTCACACATGAAAGACTTGTAGGAGGTTTTATCGATAAAAGTCCAAACTTTTTTTTGGGAAAATTCCAATTGGTCCTAGAAGTGACCTAGGCCAGAAACTTAAATAGCAACCCACTTATTCCTAAGTTTTGAAATAAATTATCCCAGATAATTTTGAGATTTTTTCAAACGATTATATACCATTTTGAATTTACATAATGTCTGACTTAATTTAACTGTCTAAAAGTATGCTAAGCAAAAAGCAGTTCATCGCCTAGTATTTTTTATTAAATTATAATGAAAATTCTCAACGACACCCATTGCATACTTCTGGGCAAGTATTCAAAATGGTATATTTTCGTTGAAAAAAATCGCAGAATTATTTGGGATAATTTATTTTAAAGCTAATGAATACATCTTCGATTATAAAAAGGGGGTTAAAAACAAACGTATAGGTTGCCCACAAAATGCTCAAAAAAGGCAGTTTTGCCGACTTAAGGCTTAAATTGCCAAAAACCGCGTCGTAATGGATCATTTTAGTATTAAGATCCGTGTTAAGCACACGAAAATCATCTACGATAACCACCATTATTTGATAGTTGAAATTTATATTTAAAAAGAATATTATTCATAAACAAATTAAATGGACATGGGGGGAACTGGATCCAGCGACACACAGTGGCTCATTTGCAAAAATCAAAACTTTTGATCATTTTGATGAACGAGAATTTATATAACTTTAAAATGCGAGTAAGCATGTCTTTGTAGTTCAACAGGGTGACTCAGGATCGGCTGCTAAAATTCATAGCTTAATGCACTGAGAAGTTTTCATGAATTATGCATAACATTGTAATTTTTGTTAACGATTTATTAAAAATGGAGCTGTAAAACTAACTATAATAAACTTCTTTTAAGAAAAACATTTATTACTAAAAATATTTATTTCCATACAAAATTAGTTCTTACGTGGGAATGGTTAATTTTCTTTTAAAATGTTGTCAATATTGGTATTCATATCATTACGTTAGTACTTAAAATACCTAATATTTCTGGTGAATATTTGTTGGTTAATTCGTGGAGTGCTCTGCTGTGTCTGAGAGATGAGATACGGGGATCAGAGTAGGCCGACAACTTGTTGAAAAGGTCCATGTTTTCTTGATGTCTAAATATTTTGAACATGTTCTCATATCTATACCATTTGTAGTATTCGTTTTTAGAATCTTGGACTACTTCGATAAGAGTTGTGGTTGTATTAGCTGCTCACTATGATCTCGACAGTAGGAGTTAGTTTTTTCTCACTTTGGCATATTTTCTATATTTGCATGCATTAACATTTTTACTACAGCTTCTACACAGAGAAAAAAATTGATATGAAATGGCAGTCATTTCCACATTTTTTCATATCAATTTCACTCCGATATGACGAAGATTAACTTGATATGATAAAAATATCAATACGATTTTTTTTATATATAAAAAAAAAAAAACATTGCCTGGTCTGAGGCGAACTCGAAATCTTGCACTTAACACGAATGGAATGACGTCTCAACGCAGTCAGCCAACGTACACACTTATGGACAAACGTCTAAGAGACTATTTATGCTGAAATGAAATGAAATTATGTATGAAAAAATTGATATTTTTAAAAGATCAGCTTAACCAGCAAAGATTAAATTGATCTTAAGCTTTTTTTTTTCTCTGTGTACCTTTGCACAGGGTTTTTTAAGTGGTTTTTTTTTTTAAATCTATCGAAAAAAACCATAAGAGCTTTTCACATTTCGTTTTTTGTTTTGTGTTATTTATTAATTAAATATAAACATTTTTGAAATTCGAGGGCTTTCTAAAAGTTGTCAACCTGCCCATTAGGGTCTCCAAAATAAAAGGTGTAGAGGAGGTAACGATGATTCCCGGACTCCAGGTTATCGGAAATTAAAACGGTAAATGAGGCTATGATCAGAATTGATGTAATGCTGGCCCATACTTAAATCATAAAAAAAACATTTTTTTTTGGAAAAATTGGCGACCATTTAACAAATTGAAATTCGATTTCTGAAGTTTTTTTTGTAGTTTAGTGTTAAAAAAAAATTGTGAAAAAAAAATGTTTTTCCTCTTGATTGATTTACGGGCCGGAATTATTAAACATTAATTCTGCGTCGATTGCAACATGGCTGATTAAAATCGGTTAAGTAAAAATACGTGTTTTCGAGAAAAACGCGCTTAAATTTTTGAGCAGCGTAAAATATACTTACTTTATTAAGAACATTGCTCCACTAAAATGGCAATATCTGCTAAACTATTTTGAATATTCGAAAATGGTTTGAAGGGGATGAAAGGGGAATGTCCAAGCTATAATAATAATAAAAACAAAATAATCGAAAAAAAAAATGTTTTTAAAACCTAAAAACTTTTGATGTCATCTAGATGAATTCCTGTTATCTAACCAGTTGATAACGAATCGTTGATAACGAATCTTCGGGATGTGTTTCCATCATTATTGTTCTCCTAGTCCTGATTGGGCAGTCCACTTTTAGCCCGAGCTCCTTCAAAAGCTTATGTTGTATATCCCGTTTCCTTGTACATCCTTTGTTTTTGTGTTGGCACTGTCATCTGAGTCATCTCCTTGTCGTGGATGAATACTCTGATCTATACATCTGATCAAAGAAATGCCGTATTCATAAGTATGCTCGTTAGTTTCCGATGTCTCGAATTCCAAAAAGTTCTTTTGCTTCCTCTTGCAGATAGCACATGTCAGTTTTGATTTGGTATTTAGACTTTTCCCACAATCATAGTCAAGAAGCATTGAAATCCAAACAGAACGACTTTTACTCTTGTTGTTTTGACTGGGATTGGGTTGCTTTATCTGCAGGTTAATTGGCATATGTAGCGTCTAATCAGGCGGGTATATGTGCCTGATTTTTTTTATAGTACTTTAACTAACAGTGTTGGAAAACTCCCCAAAAACATACTCATACTACTAAGTTCAAGCTGTGTCCGTGAGAGCGTTATGCATTATTTTGTTTTTAAAATTTTAACCCTACCAAAAAATCTTCCGTAACGAAATTAAAGATGTTTCACTTAATAATATTTCAAACTAAATTTTAAAAATTAAATTTTCTAATTTTTGTGCAATTAGTTTTCTCATCTTCATTGATTGTAGACTTCGGTATTGTGTGCAAACATCAGATTAATTCATCAGACTCTCAGCAAGGGTATACAAAATTTCAGTTTCATTTGCAAGCTTATGAAGGTTTGTGTCTTTGCTAAAGTACATGAACAGAAGCTTTTCAATGATGTCGAGTTTTTCTATATATGGCCCGCTTGTCTACAGAAGACCCACAAAACCGAACAAGTCGAGCTACAGACAAGACGTGCGACAAAGTGATTACTCCAAGATTTAGCCGGTATCTTCATAATAATAAAACCAACAAATTCACAACATGCAATCGATGGCCAAACAAAGTCTGCGTGCCTGGCCGCAAATGGGCAAGCAAGGTGTGTGTGCGTGTGTGTGTGTTAGTGTGTGTGTGCGCCAAGTGTACCGTTAACTAAATATGCAATTTGAACTTCCTTCTTCTCTTATCAGTGAGTTATGCGTCCACCAGCAGTGCCTGTCGTGCTGCCATAGTTGGTGCCAATGACATGGTAGTGGAAATCAAGGAACCCAAAACAAAAACCGAAAGATTCATGGCCTTTCAAAAGAAGCTCAGAGCCAAGACACCGCTGGGCAAGCTGGAAGCGTTCTCACGCCAACCATATGAAGAAAGTGAACTACTAAAACCCTGGCCCAATCAAACAAATCCGTATACGGGTGAAATTGGTGGCCCGGCAGGACCGGAACCCACACGTTACGGCGACTGGGAGCGAAAGGGTCGTGTCTCAGATTTCTAGTTCCATAGAATGTAATTAGGTACTGTTTTTTTTCAAATTGTTAATTTTAAGCAAAAAAAAAAAATATGTATGCTCGAAAACTGATTTTTGTTTAGTTTGTAATTTGTGTAATTTATAAGAATACAAAAATATACAAAATTTAATTTATATTATAAACTATTGCTCCAGTATATCTTTGATCAAATGCTCGCTTAGTTGCCAGAGTTGTTCCTGCAGTTGTGGACTTTTGGACAGCCGGCTGGGCTCACAGAAAAAACAGTTATTGAAATAGTGTCCCGACAGTCCGGTTAGCTCAGTGGCTGTGGCGCAGTAGATGGTTGTAGCTGAAGCTTGTTGCTAAAAAAAAAATAAAAAGCAGATAAAATTATGCAAATTAATAAAAACGAATGTACATTAGAACAAATTTGAGAAGAAATCAAAACAAAGCACTAAATTTCTAATAATGAAAGCTACTTTATTTTACTTAAAATTTTGCAAGTTATATACAACGGATATAAAATAATCGTCATTATCTCAGGATCAAAGTGTTACAATTCTACCACAGGTCAAACAAAATGAGCTCCGAAACACGTGCAAAAAACTAGTGCATAATCTGAACACGTTGAACTATTGTCCTAACCTTTTGACATACAAAGCAATCTAGTTCTCTTATCATTCGGGCACACTTCGAAATGCTTAGTTTACACTTTGTAAAAGCCAAAAGGGAGCTGGGTCAATACCCGGGATGCTTATACCCTGCCATATGCAAATATGTCGTGCAACTTTGATGGTTATGTCTAATAATATCAGATCATGTACATATTATCTGGCTGAAAAATGCAAAGCAGCTTAGAGTTGAACCCTTTAAATCTTAATATCTGGTTTTTTAAACCTGGACACCCTATTTTTATAAAATGTTTGCGAATTTTGGACTTAAATTACATTCAAGAGTTACTGGTTCCAGCATAATTAATACCAAGGAATGCGCACCGGTGTTTCTTTAAAAATTCGAAATCGAATTGGAAAAGAAAACTTTCGGTTGATTTCCATAAATTTTTTTGATTAAATAAAGCACCTCCTTGTGATAAATTTTGGAATTCTTTTTAGGAAAATCACTTTAAGAAATACTGATACGGCGGTTTGTTTTAGAGAAGGAAGTTGGAAAACATAATTGAATCCTGTCCCGCTCATACCGAATTAGAAATTTTCTCTCCCGTCCCAAAACCCTAAAAAATTTGTATCCCCAAACCAAATTTTGTTTACGAGTTTTTTAAAAATAGGTATAATCCATACGCAGATCAAGTTTGTTTTAGATTTTGAATAATATGATGTGCTTTTATTTATATATGAATGAAAAAACACAAAAACAAAGGATTCAGGGTGATTTGTAGTCGGGGCACTGGACTGCACCAATTTGACCTTTTACAGTAAGATTTTGGGTAAGAAATTTAATTTCCTTAAATTCATATTTCTTCTAGTATTCAGAACGGCCTCATCTTCATGTTTTTCAAGTCTAGGTGATATTTAGGAAATTAATGTTAAATGAGTCGGGCAGGGCCGACTTTAATTCTCGTTTTATCAATAAGATCTTAGGTAGACGCGTTGGGTTAGGTGCAAATCGGAGCCCAAAAGCCGAATCAATTGTCGAAAGACAAACTTTTTATAGTCGTAGCCAAGTGCTCCGATATTATTGAGCTTTCTGATGAAATAAAATTAGACAATGCCAAGTCGGACAGCTCTGGTAATTTGTCTTTCTCTTTCGATCAGAACTTAAAAATATCCCAGAAAATATCACAAAAAATACACGATATGCGATATATATCGCGTTAGTAAAATATACGATATTGATATATCGTTTTTCCGAAAAAATATCGGTATTTGATATAGCGATACTATTTTCGGCATCCCTTTCTGTAGTCGGAGTGTCTGAGATTTTTTTGCAAGACCAAACCTGAAAGGGTCCATTTTTACAAAATAAACTTTTTTCTTTTAAATTTCTTAAAAAACAAAGGCATTATGGATGTCCAAGCCTCATGATCGTGGGCATTTTACACGACTCTTAGAAAGTGTGTGGGTTTACACAAGGTTAGTACTCTCATAGAGCTGTACATGTGCAAGGTTTTGTGATTTTGTGAATCACATTGTTTTCTGAGTTATGCTCAGTATCCACTTCAACAAAACTGCTGCCAAAACAAAAATCCCTATATAAAAAAGAAAACAAATTAAATTTTTTTGTCCAAAATTTGCATGAAGATTTTTGTTTTGACAGCAATTTTGTTGAAGTGGATACTGAGCAAAAAACAACTAAGAAATTCGGTCAAGCCTGACTGTAATATACTCTGTACCTGTCAAAGTTTGTACATAACTTATAACTTTTAAGCATGGGGGATCACACAAACTGTGTGAAGTGCTGCCCATCACGATTGCGAACTCGACTATGGTTCAACGAATCAGGAAACAGTGTATGGTGGATAGATAAGAAATTATGATTTGAATATATTCCTAGAAGGTTTGAACAATTTATCTTTCAAATTGTGCGAGATTTGAGGTTTTTTAAAAACGATCTATGGTAGATCGAAAAGTAATGGGGATTTAAATATATGTCTAGAAGGTTCGAAGATAGATTATCTTTAAAATTGTGGGAGATATGAAGGTTTATCGACCTTATGATCTAAACCAAAAAGTTTCGCGGGTTCGAACCATGGAGTTAACCCTTCCCAATTTGTATAATTATGCAGCCCAGCTAAAAAACAATGCCGAAATATTCATCCAGACCATGGGACCGGGTTCACCAAACTGGAGTATAAATTAAACCAAACTGGAGTATTAAACAAACCTGAACCAAATTAAAACGCATTCTGGCCTTCTTATTTTAGTTTCAAAATGACATTCATTTCTTTTTAACGTTTTAACTTAAAAAAGTCAGAAAATTTTCTTTAAGACTTTATTAAATCTAAGCAATTCAAAATATAAATAAAAATTCCTTTTTTAATTTACTTACCAAAGACTTGGTAAAGGGTCTAACCAAAGCAAATAGCAGGCGATAGAACCAATAATTTCGGCTTAACTGAGTGGAAACCATATTGCCTGGATGTACGGAGAATACGGATATGCCTCTTTGTTTCCAGCGCTGTTAGAAAAAAGCAAATTAAAATTGGGTCAGCCATACACATCATAATAACTTGACTCACTTGTGCCAGCTCCTGGGCGAATAAGACATTGCATAGCTTGGCATTATTATAGGCCATCATGCTCCAATATTTCTCAGCTGGCGGTGATAAATGATTCACACCCAAATGGTCCACTGGTAAGTTGGCAAATCTGTAAGAATTGAAGCACGTTTTATATATTTTAAGACGTAGTTTGTCCGCAAATATCATCCCACTGGACTTTGCACCCACAAACGAGTCTTGATTGGCGTTGTTCTTGTCGTTATTGTTTGCCGCCCGGCGTTCAACGTTCGTTAATGAAATGCATATGGGAAAAAGACACAGGCATTGACAATGACTAAAGGCCCTACACAAAGGCGCCCCAGAACAAGTGATCAGAGAAAGGCAACAAAGGCAGCGGGGATAAAGCCAGATAATCCGATAATCAGAGTGCACTCTTTAAAACTATAAACAAAAGTATATATAATTGATATAGCAGCGCCCTGTGTAGGCCTCATATACCCCAGCGTAAACGAGACTCAAAAGCGTGCACATATTGGACTTTGGATTTGTTTTCATTTGATGCCGCTGGCTTTGGGGCCGTTGTAAATAAAAACGACGCAAAAATAGTAAATTTAAAATTTGCATATAATTAATATTGATAAAAAAAAGCCAACGCTTAGGGGGGCATTATTCATGGCAGGCACAGTTGGATGAAATTAATTAATGTAATTATTATTGAATAATTATCCCAAATTTACTTAATCAATCATCACCAAATACGTATTTGCTTTGACCCCAATAAAAATTAAACACTGTGCTCATAGTTTTGTTTTTTTTTTAATGTATCTGTATCTGGTTTTATGGCATACATGACTTTCGGCGAGTACACCGAGTGTTGGCGCACGCGACTTTCCGTTGCATGTACTGCTCATACACACGAGATACAGCAAAAAAAAAACCAAAAAGATACCACCCGAGTGAGGCCAAAAATGTTGAACTACGTGAGCTAAACAACGAACGCAGCAGCAGCAGCAGACAGCAGCAATAGCAGAAAAACCACATCCAATAGCAACTACAACTCTTCAGTTCAATTACGTTTTATGCGTCTTCCGTTGCTTCACGCGAGTTTCAATGATTTATGTGTGTCAGTACGCACATTGGTATAAAATTTAGTTAATAAAAAGACCAATTGTTTACTCTCCTAACTGCTTAACTGACGTTCGCACATCAAGTTCAAGAAATAAAGAGCCCAACAAGACTCAAAAATGTCTCAGGCTGGATTAAAACTTTATTAACGAAATTTATAATGTTCTTTTTGTAAACGCAAAAGAGTTTCTCTATATATTCAAAGCTGAAAACCGTTCGGAAATAGGGAGGTGTTCACTTAGTTTTTAATCCACTGGTTCGGTTCATAATATGGTTTTTGTAGCAATCCAAACCGCGGTTTCGGTATCACGCCTGATCCCTAATACGAATTTCCGATCTTTCTAAAATGAAACTTATCATATTTCCATTTGTTTTTTAAACTTATTTCCTCATTTCTTCTTTATTTACATTCTATTCCAAATCTAAATATATTAATTATATATATAGAAATCAGGTAACGACCATGTAGTACATTATTGCCTTGGTGAGCTGATACTGAGTTTTGTTGAATAAGGTGTTAATTTGATATGCAGAAACGCGATTTTTTCAGCTCTTCTTATAACTTAAGCAGTCTGGTCTTCTTAATCGACAGTTCAAATTTCAGATGGATCTGTCCAGTGGTTTAGGAATTATAATTTTTACACTATTGATCTAGCGGTGGGATTCAACTGGATCCGAAAAATAAGCACCCTATATAGGATAGATTTCCATGCCCCAAATTTCATCCAAACAAAAAAACTGTGGAAAAAAATAGCACAGCATAGCAAAAAAATTTTTGGGGATTGGGACGGTACGGAGATGAATTTCAAAATGGGGTTCGGGTTCTGGACGGGTTGGAACAACCTGGGGTCGGGATCGGGACGGGACGGACCATTTCCGAATGAACAACCAGATCGGTAAAAGCTAGATGTACCAAGTGGGTACGTTTTGGATCTTGAAATCGTAATACTAAAAAATGTTCTTCATATCAGGCAAAATATTGAACGCACTTAAAAGCTTATAACCTAGGAAAAATTATATTTTTTTAATAAAAATATGTACATTTATGCACTACTACATTTTTAATGTTTTATAAGTGTTAATTACAACCTTTTGTGCAAGAAAATATATATTTTTAGCTTTCAATCCTGGTCGGTTATTTTAAATGTAAATACCTTAAGAAAATGATAATTCATTTGGATATCACATTACGTTTGTCTTTTAAACCACTGTCAGTGGCCGCACGTGAGGGCGCTGTTCGCTTGCTTAAATGTGTGTGGGGCTTCGACTCTGATAATGTAATCTGTGGCGTAGTAAACGCTATTGTTTGTTTGCTGTGTGCGCAGCAAAATATGTAAACGAAGCCGTTACAATAAAAATAGACACAAATATGTACAGACTTTATTTCTCAGCAGAGTTCAATTGCGTTTCGCCTTGAAATGAAAATCAAACAAAACTTCAATTATACACAAAAACAAATTTTACTATTACACTGTGCAACATGCAAAACGTAATGGAGTATGTACGCATATATATATATGTATATAAGTACATATGCAAATCGAGTGGCTTTATAAATAGTTTTAGCCGCAAGTCTACATACGCGACGACGCCAACGCCAAGAAAAAGAAACCGGTTGGTCCAAAGTCCAAGCTGTGTAGGCATAAAAGTGCAATCAACTTGCTAAACAATTTAAAATAAAAGAAAATAATGTCAAATGCTTGTCGGCCAAAATAAAAAAGCAAAACGGTGGCGGTCATAAAAGTTGTTACAGCTTGAGAAACGGTTTGCTATTCATTGATAGATGCAGCAAGATACCAGATGAGGCAGTCATTTAACACAGATTTGTTTTCATTTCGAAAAGCTGTTTGATTGCCTCGTCTGTGTTCTTTAACTCTTTGTTGTCTCATTTTTTTTGGTGATGGCACCGACTAGGTGGTTAAATGTGTCACCCACATCTGCTATATTTCTAAACCATTTGAGTTTGGTATTTATTTTATCCAAAATATTACCCAAAGGGTCTCTGTATTTTTGGCTATTTATTAATACAGCAGAAATCCCAGCAAGCACGACTTTATTAAATTTGAAAAAGACGATTAAATATATCACAGAAATCTCTTCCAACTAAATTCCAATTCTTTGGTGCCACAGAAATTTATTTTGATTAGTTTCAAACCTCTCGTATTTTGTAAAGAGATTTTTAGCAAACCAACTAAAGCCAATACGCAAACCTAGCAAAGCGAATGCGCAAACCAACCTCAGTTAGCATTGACACAAAAAGTGAACTTAGAGTTGCCAAGTGTTGCTTAATAATAGGCTCAAAAATATTTTTAAATTTTACCAATTTCTTTCTATTTAGAAAATTATTTGAATTTCTACTGAAACTTGAATATATAATATATTAATATAAAATATGCCCCGAACTCACGAAATTATAAATAGAAATTGGAATAAGTTATTTGCGAGAGTCGCAATCTGATACACAATAAATCCAACTAGATATTCGAATAAGAATTTGACATCTCTTGAAGTTCTGTGGCACCGACGGATTTTTCGAGAGATTTTCAAACCAACCGTCATCAAAATTTCTAGAGATTTCTGAGTCACCCCTCGATGGTTGTTCATTCTTATGCTTAACTCACTCCAAATAAATAAAAATTGTAATCATTAAAATTTACGAAAAACAAAAATTAAATTCATTTTGTTTTAATTCAAAAAATTAAGAATAAATGAATTAGAAAACTTGTATATACAGTTGGGAAAAAAATAATAGGACCACTATGACACCTTGTACCATTGATCAAACAAACAATAAGTGTTTGTCTTCTTATTTTTAATATTGCTTAGTATTCCCCTAATAAGAAAAAAGAAGAACAGCCCTTGAAATGGATTTTTGTTTTTTGTTTTTTATGAATAACAGGCTTAAAAATAGCGAAAAATAATAGGACCACTATCGCATTCTTCAAGGAATTACTTTGATGAAAAGCACTTAGTTAAGGGATTCGAGCTTTGATTTTATTATTTAGATCAACGTTTCGTCCAAACAAACAAAACCCAAAAAAAAAATCAAGCCTTCGTAAAGAGAAAAATCAAGCAAACCAATCAGTGCTCGCCTAGCCACAAGGAGCGATTTCGATAATGGAAAACACGCTGGAGTTCAGGAAAAATACCAGGCCGTGCTTATATCAAAAAATCCGATATTGATTGGAATTTGCTCGATTTGTTGGGTATTCAAATAAAATAATACGGAACGCAATAAACTACAAAGAAAAGACTGGAAAAACACATGGCCCAGCAAACAAAATACGAAAACCCGGTGGCTCAAGAAAAGTTCCAGACATAATAGTAAGCGCATGAAATTCGCAAAGGACCATCTAAAATGGACAACCCAAAAATGTTGTTATATTTAATAGAAAGATGAGAGTTAAGTTGTTATGTTTCGAGGAAAAGGTTTTTGTTTGTACTTCAGGAGTACACTGGAAAAATCATTAAACAGGAAGGCTATTGGTATTTGGATGTTTTTCTTACTATGGAGTAGGTCCATTATATTGTATAAAAATCCTAATGGATCAACATGTATACGTCCATATTTTAGATATTTGATGCTACTATTCACAGAATATGAGGTGACGCTAGTTTGGGTCTTCTAACAAGACAATGACCCAAAGAGAAAGCCAAGGAGTGGTTCAGAAAAAATTCTGTGAAAGTTTTTGAGTGGCCTGCGCAGTCACCAGACCTCAATCCCATCGAAAATCAGTGGGCTTATGTCAAAAGGAAGTTACTACAGTTAAGATAACAAGCACCGGATCACTATAGGTAGTCTTTCAGAAGTCCTGAAGCAAGATTCCTCTAAAACGGTGCCAGGACTTGGTTGAATCGATTTTAATATGTTGCACAGCCGTTATAGGCAGTAAAGGCATCGCAATTAACATTAAATTTATAGAATAATCTTAGCTTAAATATAAAATTACCATTAAGTAATCATTTAATTGATTTTTGTAAATTAAGTGCATTACGCAATTTTTCAAGGGTTCCGCAACTTTTTCTATCCAAAGCGACAGACTGTTGTTAACATCCAGTAGAGTCCTAAAATTTTCCAAATTTGTAAAGAAGAGTAATTAAATTGTTAAAAATATACAAAAATTACAGATTTTTCTGAATTTTTGATTACTCTTACATACGAGTTCAATTAATTTCAATTAAAATTTCTTCGAGCAATTTTTGGTCTATACTACTTCTCTTATCAATAAAATGCCAGCTTAAATAAGACTTGTAACTTTTTTTAAACCGAACCGAAAGTATTGGTTAGGAACAGGATCAAAAGAGGTTCGGTTCACAGTAAATAAAAAGTCGGACTTCCGGGTTCGAACCGGTTCGGTTCAAAACAGGTTTGCAGCCCTGATTATAAGTAAATTGAAAAATTTGTATCGATTGGTTTATAAATCGCTCGAAAAATCTGATGAAGCCACATACGAACGGAAGATTTCGTTTTGATATTTCTACTTAGAGTTTTGGTCTCTAAGATAATATTGTAACATATCAAATAACGTTGCGTTTTTCACAAATAAAATAACCTAATTTTTAGTTTCGAGCTATTTTGATGTTCAATTGGAAGTGGAATAATGTTTTGAATGATTCTTGATTTGTATTAAAATTTAATTGAGTTTGGTTTGGAATGTATTATGCATATAATTTACCATAAAAAAGATTTTCATGGCAAAAGGTGGGATTGAATTAAAAATTCTACTGCTAATGGCAGCGATAGGTCTTCCCTTTTTTCGCCACCAGGGTCGTATAAAGTGATTGTTCCCTGATCGACACACCTTCAAATATCAGTACAAGCAACAAATTGTCAAGTCTTACCTATGCGACTCCGATGATAAAACCACAATGCGCGTCTTATAATCAAACATTGCCTCCAATTGCAATGTCAAATGGAAATGGGATAAATGCGATACTTGGAATGTTGTCTCCAGACCATCCACAGTCTTGGTATAGGGTAAACCAAAGACTCCAGCATTTAGTATGAGATAATCAATGTGACTAAACCAAAAATTAGAAAGAAACACAAATTAAAATAAATATTCACTCAATTAAGCCACATTCTCTATGTACCTAACTTCACTCTCCCTGATCTCCTGTACAAACTGCTGAACACCACGTAAAGAGGCCAAATCCAAAGCCATAAAACGGCATCTGGAACGAGCCGCAGGTCGCTCTTGGGCAATCCTATCGATAGCCTCTTCAGCCGTGGCTTGATTGCGACAAGCAAAAATAATACAACAGCCATGCAAAGCCAATGAGCGAGCCGTCTCATAGCCAATGCCGCAATTTGCTCCTGTTATCACAGCCACACGTCCATGCAAGTCCTTGCCATGCAGCACCTGCAATGCTGTACTACAAGAATCAAAACGCTGACGCACTTGAGCCACATTCTGGGTGGGCTCTTCCACGGCAAATGCCAAACGGGGATCAACATTGGTACGTTGCCGGGTCTCCTTGTTGTGGAACATATGACGTTTCGTTTGCTCATCGTAGTAACGCTCCCAGCCAAGAGGCAAATCGCCGGTAATGCGCTTAGACCGTCCGGTGCGGGGATGTGTCCACTGGGAGGTCTTGTTCTGTTGGCTAAAAAATTGAGAGATGTTTTGGGGGGCTCAAACCAATCCGACTCAAATTCACCTACTTGACATAGCAAACGTTGCCATCATCGGTGGCACGCTCCTCCCAGCCAGGTGGCAGCTCATCCTCGCTATCTGTATCCGGCAGTGACATCATTTTTCTTTAGGATCAGTATAAAATTTACCAAATGATTAGGAAAATAGTTTGTTAAATATTTATTAGAGATGACTGTGATAGACCAGTGCTGCCCATTTAGTTCTTTTTTACGCTAAATCTGGCTATTTTTACAGTAGAAGACTTGCAGAAACTGTTCTACATGTAATTAATTTCTACATCTACATACATTATTCGAAAAATGGCGCCAAATACAGTATGTAAAAGAAAGGAAATTATAGTTTACCCGCAAAAACGATCGTAATCGTATGGGAATTGGGTCGTAAGCGATTTGATCTAATTGAACATTCGAAACTTATTTTAAATTTTAATACTCTGTACCGTAGTTACTTAGAGTATATTGGGTTTGTGCAAATGTATGTAACAGCCAGAAGGAAGCATCTCCGACCACATAAAGTATATATATTCTTGATCAGGATCAACAGCAGAGTCGATATAGCCATGTCTGTCTGTCCGTATGAACGAAGAGATCTCAGAGATGGTAAGAGCTAGAGCTTTGAAGTGTA
>JAEIFT010000612.1:0-141832 GCA_018904225.1 Lordiphosa mommai
ATATATATATATTCTTGATCAGCACCAACAGCAAAGTCGATTTAGCCCGGTCCGTCCGGATTGACGCCTAGATATCGGGAACTATAAGGGCTAGAGCTATCATTTTTCCAATGTAGATGCAGATCAAGTTTGTTATAATATTGAGCCACGACCCTTCCCGCCCCGCAATATATGCTGAACAACTCCTAAACTTTTTACAGATATCCAGCTCTTCTTTTGCATTTGCGAAGATATACAAATTTTAATCCGCCCATAAATGCATTATTGCCTTGGTGAACTGATTTTTTTATAAATGTACCTATAATATAGAGTAAGATGTGAAGGCGCCTTCCATAAGTGCAAGAATATCCCATAGCTTTTCGAAAACGGTGCGTATTAATTGGATTCCCAGCTACATTAGCATTCGCGAGAACAAAATGTCTATCATTTGAATACGAAGAAATCGTACAAATTCCTTATAAACGTAAAATTGAGAACTTATAGGAATACCACTACCTAATATTTATAATTCACAAGCACAATATCGTACTCTTTACTTTTTTTGTTGTTGCTTAGCTCGCCACTAGAGTCTCGAGTAGGAAAGTCACAGCATACTACCGGGCTACGGGCTAAAGTTTTACGGGCTAAAGTTTGGTATGTTTAATTAAACAGCTTTCTAACTACTTTCGGTTGACTTAAGTTTATTTAATTGAAGCATTGTTAATTATGTCGTACCATTGAATACATAAAAATTCAAGTATATCAAAGACGTACACCCACTAGTTACAGATGATAAAGGGATAAGGTAGCGATAAGTTACCTCCTAGGATATCCCCAGCAAAAAATTCGCACATAAATGCATTGCTGGTAGATTAGTTTGCTATTAACGATGGTTACCAGTAGAGAGCAGTATACTGAAGTCTATGGTTTGAAAGGATTTCTAACAATTGTTTATTTGAACTAGTTCTTAGTTATAAGGAACCAAAAAACCAAAATCGAACCTTTTTACCGAAACTTAAGTTTACACAAGAAACATAAGTACCAAAATTGGAAACGAAATCCTAATACGATGCGAATAAACAGATAAACAGACCGTCCAGAAAATGATGTAGCAAGTAGATTAGTCGAGCTGAAAATGAATCCTTCGACAATCATTTCACGCTCTTGAGAAGTATGCATTACTGTACTCTACGCCGCCATTTCCAATAGTTGTGGTATCTTCCAATAGGGTGAATTAATAATGCCTTCCTTGTCATTAAGCTAAAGAGTGCTTTACAGTGCTAAAACTTTTAGAGGAGATATTTTATAATAATAACATCAAATATTGGACTTGTTCTTTTATTTCTGTCTATCAGACATTATCGTGCTCTTGTTAAAAGACACTTTAATAATTAAATACATTTCTGATATTTGTCAGAGTTATCAGTATTTTTATGGGCTATTTTGTGTATATTTCAATTTGAATTTTCACATATATTTTTTCATTGTTCATTTAATCTTCAACATGCTTACAATTTAAAAGAGGCTATAAATTCATTTTAAATGCTGTGAGCTTGCTATACTATCAAGTTCAGAGTTTATCAGTTCGAAGCTGCTCAAAGTAGCAGTTTGTGATGCGTAGTCGGTATGTATGAAACAATACTCGTATATAATTCATCGTATGGCATTAATGCTAAACATAGATTTCACAATCGGCAGGCTTTTCCCAGCCAACGCTTGGGCATAATTTATTTCGGTTTTGCAACTTCGCAATGTCCCTTTCAGATTATGTGGGTCACCTTTTGTCCAGATCAAAGCCAAGCAACTTCAAAAACTCCAAGTAGGTAAAAACTGCGGAAGTCATTTAACAGTCTACTTAGTTTTACGGCAACGGCCACAAAAGGTAGCCGGCAAGAAAACGGCAAATGAAAATGTTGAAGATGCTACGCTTTTTATTTATTCGAGTACTTCTCTTCGTTTTAGAAAGTAGCTGTACTTGCGGCTGTGTTATGGTTAGAGTAAAAGTAACCAAAAATGAACAAAAATAATAAAAATAAAAAAAATGACAACCATTTGTAGTTGGACATGTTTATTTTTTTGTAGATTTATTTTAGTTTGCCATGACTTTGGTAAGTTGCCTGTTGCCTTTTGTTCATTGTTTGTGGGCGTTTTGGTACCAACTCTCTTTCTGTCTGAATAACAGATGAAACTGCTGTGTCATGCGGGGCCCTAAGTCATTTTGTTTTTAGCTTCTGCCAAGTGTTTTTCAATCTTTCTCATTATTGAGTGTGTGTGTGTGTGTGTGAGTTTATAATTAGCAAGTTAGCTTTGAGTCTGTTTTGTGACTTTGCGTATTTGTGGCTCTCTTGCTGCGGGTCGAATGAGTCAGCAGCCTGTTGATTCGCTCGCTCACAGATAATAAAAAAATACAACTACAGCTTTGGCATATCGCTTTATAACTGGTTCGCTGGCCTGCTCAGCTGATTGTGGTCTTACGCTCAAACCACAAGTGCGCTGTCTCACATTTGGATTTCCCCCTTCGAAAACCTACGTGTGAGGTTTTTTTCATTTTCTTTTACACTACAGAACTAGGTTCTAAAAATAAACTGTCTGACCGGTCAGTCAGCCCTTTTTATCACGTTGCATTCAATTAATTGATTCAATTTATTGCCAGCGTAACAAAATCCCCCCCAGCGACATTCCTACTGCAGGTTGCCACTAGCCTTCGTCGTTAATGCCTTCATCACCGCAACACAAATGAAAAATCTCATTAGTTTTCTGGTGCGCTGTGTGTTATCTTCATTGTTTGTTCTCTACCTGAATTTTCCTTGTGGCAGGCCCCTATGAAAATTGTGCAGCCAGGCGGTGAATGCAAACACCAAACCTGCCCAGCCAGGATATTCAGCCTCACAGCGTGTCCACCACTTCATTAGCAGGTCTTTGTAAATCGATTTCTACATAATGAAACAGCTGACGGCAAAAGCCACCTCAGCTCTAAATAAGACATAAAAATTAAAATTAAAAAAAAATGTTTAAATAATAAACCTTAAAACCTCTGGTCTGGGCAATTAGGCTGCACAACATATTTTCTAATTTAAATAAAAAATACAGCCACACGAAGAGAAGCATTTTGGACGGGCCTAAATGTGGAAATTAGCGGCCGCCCAAAACCAACAAAATACCAAAAAGCGAAAGAGAAATTTAATTAAAGCAACATAGAAAAAAAATGGCATAAATTTAGTCGGTCAAATGCCTGATGCTCATCTACCCAGCCGCCGCCAACACCCACCTGGCCCACCTGGAATGTAATATTGTAACCTCAAAGCAAAAAACGTAATTTTCACGGTCCCAAGTTGCAGGTCCCCTGCCGCCGCTTTCACTAGCTCAGCGGGCAGCCCGGCATAATGATTAGGGTCAAGCCGGGGGTGGGCACAATATACAAAAAAAAAACAAACCTAGTCCGGGCCGAAGCTTGTATACCCTTGATAAAACGCATTAAACTTTGATTGAACCCATTTGGAAGATTCTAAACGTGATGATAGCGAACATAAAAAGGAGCTTTGATTAATACATTTCATTTGCGTGCATAAGAAGAGCATACAATCAATAACCCAGCAGCATTATTATTGACCAGAACCGACCACGAACCAAACCTTGATCTCCCTTTCCAAAACCCAAACAGGAACTAATCTTTTCAAAAAATTATCATATATTATCTTCTTTAAGAACTGCAATATTTTGTTTAAACAATTTCATCGTCAAAATAATTGGAAAGTATCGGTGCCTCACTTAGTACATTTTTGCAAATGATATTAGGCCAATCCAGTCGACAGTCCTTCATATCTGAAATTCTTAAAAAAATATTGTCAAACAGATTTCAACGATCCAATAAGTTATGAACCAAGGTTCGAAAAAAACTGGGATTCGATGGTACTAAGTTATTTTGTAAACTCATAACTTGAGTGAAAGTTAGGTGTGGATTATGTATAACTGCCATAACCAACGCTCAATTATTTCGATCAAAAGATCATTATATAACGAAATGAACTATGCATACTATAAAGAGCATTTATAATGATTTTTTCACGCAATTTCACTGTTTCTATTCCTTCAAGTAGTACAACCGACACCTTGTCGCCACATCAATTGAATTTGATTTTGTTAGTTTCTTGAGCTGAGACGCGTAACAGTATATGCACTTTATTGTGTGTTGAGAGAAATAGCGGGCCGGCCTTCGAGGGCGGAAAGTGGCTTGGACTGATGGCAAAATACTTCGGATAGAGCGAGACGGATAATTAAAAAAAATAATTTTCAGAGATAGCTAATGAAAGTGTTTCTTCAGACAATCATTCCTCCACAAAATGCCGTTACTGAAATGTTTCATGCGTTCTCACCTCACTGACGTTTTTAAAGAAAACGGCAGTTTTATTGTTCTGCGTATAATATTGCATTATCAGATTCTGTATTATTTGAGTACTCTTATCATAATTTTAGTGCCAATTTGCTCAAATCGAGTAATACAAAAATCATAATTAATGCATGCACAATTCAAACGTTATCTCAAAAGAAATATACCCTATGCAAGGGGATTTTAGGAACAGCAGATTGCTCGCAGTTTTACTTTTACTTATTTTTAATTTTTCACATTTTTCGTGCTAGGAAAAGATAAAAGCATTTGTCATTAGCATAAAACGCTCAGGTTTTGAGACTTTACCCAAATATTTGAACTTCATTAGTAGGCAGACAACATCCCCTGCTTGGGATCTTAATGAGCACTTGCTTATAATTAAAATTTAAACTAAATTTAATTCCAAGCAGCAGAGGCAATAACTCACCATGTGCTGCTCTAGATATTAAAAATCATTTTTAGAACAAAAGGAATAGTAAATGTTAAGCCGGTCGGTGTCGTCTTAAGACCACTTGGAAAAAAAGAGCAGGGGCAACAGCGATAAGTGAATGGAGAAGAGGCAGCTTTCAGATATCATTGACGATTATTCTGAAATGGGGTTTTTCGTGTAGTTCCCTAAGCCTACGCCAATCATTGATGAGCATTGTGAGATAGCCAACCCCCACGCATGAAACACAAATAAACTGCTGAGGCATAAAGGTTATCAAATGTGGACAAGCAATGTCTATTATATTTAGGTGCAACCAAAAGACCAGCGTCATGCTTGCCTGAGCGTGCACTGAGTGCCCTTAAGAAGGAACAACCACTCAACTGCCCACCTCTGTGTTTGCTTACCCATATTCAAGAGGGTCATTCATGGTGCAGCGCAGAGATGTAAGAAAACTGATAAGCCATAGAATAGTGCGTGTACCTTAAGTGTGGGCCAAGTCGTCCTCTGATTACCAGCTGTTGATGGCATTCCCAAGAGCTTGGGAATGCCTGGCTGGTCAACAATTACAGCAACTGTTCATTAATGATTGATATCCGCCTGCAGGGCCTGGGAAAATGTCATGGCCTTCTACAAATATACGTACAATATCCAAATGTCAAGCCCCTTAAATTTACATCAATTGCATATCAGATCAAATTTAATAGCACATTAAAAGCGGCAAGGGCTAACATTTGCATGCGTAATGAGCTCCCCACCCCCCACTCTCCCTTAACTTGTGGTGCAGACAGGGGAAATTATATAGCAATCAGTCGTTAAGCCAAATGTGTCAATATGGCTAAGCAGTGGACAGGGAAATCAGACACCAACTGGATCAGGCGGGGCCAATGTCCTGCAGTTTTTTTTATGTATTTTTGTACAACAAATGTTCCGAGTATAGTTTCTGTCCATGTAAATCAATAGACAAACAAATTATTAATGCAAACACAGACAGGCAGGCGGCAAGGATAAAGGCAAACAGGATGGACAAATGTTCAAATGGGCGCACAGATTGGCGGCAGTTAAATCAGAATATGACATTTTTTAATGACTTCCACCGATGGCAGCCATCGAACCAGACTAAAATTAGATGTATTCGATCGAGGGTGGTATGAAAAGTAAATGGACTAGAAAGGATAAAAACACAGCAACTCGAATAATACGGAATATCAGGTCCTTCAATTTATACGTTTTGGCCTAACTGTGAGGTTGAGTGGACTCAAATTTCCCTTTACCAAGTCGTCTTGTTTAGTTTGAAATTAAAAATGTAAACTTGACAAGAATGTGCGTTGTCTTGGTGCACAAAGACAAAGCAAAGCTTTATATGTGAAATTCATCATAATCGCTGTAAATTCAAATCTGAATAATGAATAATGAAAACCTCCATTATTTATCACGAAAGATTGCCGAGAAGCCAAACAGTGGAAAACCACCTACAATAACTTTGTTACGTAAACTAGCTCGATATTTGGGTACCACATGTTCTAAAGCAAATTCAACTTACTTTCTGCGATTCAAAGCTTATACGTAAAGAAAACGATCAATTTTGAAACGAATGGGGGTGTATAATGAGTTGTTTACAAGAACGTCGAGTGAAAGCGAACGTGGAGAAATGAGCCATATCAAAGACCGATATATACCAGAGAAAGGTAATGCAGTCTGTTTGGTAAAATTGTCAGCAATCCGAATTGGACAAGAAAAAAAAGCAAATCACCGTATATCTCCAACCTTGCACCTACAGATTATCATTTGTAATAATCTCTTTACGAATTTATAAATGATAAAACATTCGTTTCTGATGAGAGTGTCAAAAAGCACTTGGTTCAGTTTTTTAGGGAAAATAACAAGATGTTGCACGATCGTGGAATACTACAGCTGCCTAAAAGGTGGTCGAAAAAATCGGCCCATGCCTCTGCGATTAATCAACGTTAATTTTAATTAAAAATTCTGACAACCTTTAGCCCGCAAACTTGCTTTGATTTATTATTTTATTAACAACAACAATATTATTTAAATATATAAGAGAGTTCATCCTAACTGACTGACTGACTGAGTGACTAACTGATTGGCAACCCTTGCACAGCCCAAACCGTTAGGGATAGGAAGCTGAATTTTACAGTAGCTTCATCTTATTCTGATAATGAGTACCAGGTGGGGTTTTGGAAAATTCCGCCGGGAAATGTGGAAATTCACAGAAAAGCTTATTTTCACATGTTGAAAAATCCGAAAAATTGGCGAAAATGGTCGGAAAACTGATGTATGATTTTTATCCGATTAGTTGAAAATTTATTTTTAGAGCTTTAAATAACAAAATATTTCTATCGGGACTTTTAAAATTTTGAAAGTCCGGAAAACTAAAGGAAAAAGGAAATGAAAAACAAATTTATTTTTTCCAATTTGTTTGGCTTCAAAATCATTTTCAAATGTACCCCTAAAGTCGATAAATTGGCGGAAATTTATGAATTATGAATGTATTTTCATTAGATTAGCTTCAATGTAGAGATTAGATTTTGAGCTCTACATAACAAAATATTATCAACGAGAATTTCAAATTTTAAAAAATCCGAAAATTTGGGGGGAAAATGGTTAGAACAAATTTATTTTGTTAAGAACCACCGTGATAAGTCGGAAATATCACGGTGGTTTATAAAATTTTAAGATAACGTTGTTTTAATTGTCAAATGAAGGTGAAAACATGCTTGGAGCTCATTGAAAGAAGAACAAAAAAGTCGCATACATTAATTTTCCGAAAAATTTTCCGACTTTGCATGAGGACTTTCTATGATTGGAAAACCCGTTGCATATAGTTGGTACCCCATATTGGGTTACTTTTCAATGGAAGTTTTATTTCTTTTCAATACTTAGTTTTTTACAAAAGTGCGCGCGAAGCCGCGGGTATACTCTAGTTATTATATAAATTACTTTAAATATGGATAAATCAGGTAATCCGAAAAGCTATTTAATGTTTTTTCCGATTACTCATCAGAAGGCTTGAGTCCAACTCCTTGTTATATGCAAACGCCTTTTAAGCAATCATCGCGAATTCGATCTTGGAAACTTTATATTAGGATTTATTGTCATGTAAATACCAATTGAGCAATTTGTCTTAAATAAGCGATTTAAAGTCAGTTTTCACAACCAAAACGAAGTGTTCCTATATACAGGTCATTGACCAAAAAGGTTTGTGTTCATAAATCGACTTGAAGAATTAAAAAAACCAAAAACAAACAGGTTCTACGTTTTACTGCAGGTGTTTTAAATAAGACAGCCAACAAGTTATAACAATATTTGACTTCTCACCAACGATTTCTCTGAGTGTACTAAAATGTGACATAAACATAAAATTGATTTTAATTTTGTTTTGCTTGTCCGCCTCTAATCTATGTTATTTCCCAGCTTTCTTTCTCTAGTTTCGGGTTTTGTTTGCATTCTGAATAGCGCCGCGTGGGCCGCACTTAAATATTGATTTTGAATGCCCGAATCGTGGAACATATCTGATGTGAATGTTGAAATTCTTTTGTGCATTAATTGCTGCTGCTATTATTGGGACAATTTGCATTAATTATTTAAGCGGTAAACAGTACTAAGATTGTATCACAAGTGCGGACCCATGACCACAAAGAGTTTGTCATGCCTTTTAATGGGCTCATAACACTACACAGAACATATCGGCACTCCAACTGGGCAGGGGGAGATGGTCGGACATAAAACTGTCGGTATGCCTAATTTATGGCCTAGTCAGCGGCAGCACAGAAAGTTTAATGAACCTGCAGCTTATAATCATAAGTTTTAAGAACCCAAAAAGGCATGAAAATGTTGCCACACGAGGAATGTGAGTAGGAAATGATTGCGGCGGGCTCACTCATACAAAATGGGGTCAGTGATTTCGTGATCGTGCCTCTGCGGTAACACCTCGTCTTTGAGGTGCCCATGCAAGCGGGGCGAAAAACTGTTGAGGAATGCATTTTAATAATTCAATTAGCCGAGACGAGTTTCCAAATAGAGAGATTTTTCATATTCGATTATGTTAATCATTCCCAGAATCAGCGTGGGAATGCTACCATAAACATGGCCCTGGAAGATTGATTTCCCCCCAGTAAGCGGCTTAGACCACAATGCTAGGGAGGGGGGAAATGGCTCAGAAGCCATAAGCCATTTGACAAATAAGTATTTTTCATGATGACAGGCAGCGCGCAGTGTTTTTCGCTTCGTTTTGTAATTATTTTCCCCACGAAAATGAGAAAAACAATTCTATGCGGGGACAAACTAAATGCAGACCAAAGATAAATACACCATTGCTTGTTTGACAGCAAGAGCGGGAAAACTGGCAAAAAGGAACTAAACAGAAAACTTTCATCATTTGCACGAGAAAATTAATTAAAAGATAATGATGAATTCGCTGTTTGAGTTGGAGGCGCACACAAAAGCTAAATGAAAAGTGCAGAAATTGTGTCATAAAGCAAACAAGAAAGGAAAGCATTATTAAAGACCCTCTTAAAGACTGGCAGTCGTTCCTGGCCCCTGATGAGTTGTTTGCATGTCGACACAAACATCCTGCTAAATATTTATCAATTATGTCAGCACCCAGAAACTTGAGCTGTCCTCCTGCTAAATGAATCAATCACTCAACTTTTGCTAATTCAGTTTTCATTTCTTTTCTTTCCGCAGGTAAGCATTTAAACTCGAGGCATTTCCATTGTTATTCGGCAAGTAAGTAATGCCCAAAAGTGTTGGAGCTTTTGTCTACAGCCAGAAAGGGATATCCATAAAGCTCGTTCGTTTCCTGCTTGAAACTAAATGCGAATTCAAATGGCTCAGTTTTTTCTACCTAACATCATTTGGTTCGCATTGTTGTCTGCTCTGCTCTCTGTTTATGAGAACTGAAAATGGGCTGAAATGCATCATGAACTCAAAACTTTCCCACACAGCCACACACAAGCGGCAATTACAATGGTATCCTCGTGGTAGAATTCACATGCATGTTAGATTGTTTGTGAGTAAACCGAGCAAAATGTTTTGAATTAACATTCAGTTTGTCCAGGAAGACCAAAAAATGAAAAGACATGAGCAGTCTCCTGCCCGTTTTACGGGGCATTTAAGTTAACTCAAGCTGAAAACGTTCTCCGGTAAATACTAAAAAAATTGTTGTGCCACTAAAAGCCATCCTATAGGATGAAGGTTTCCAGCACAACATGGATGGAAGCCAAGCGAGGCATAAATATTGATTAGAATTCTAATTTCAATTATCATGGAGAAAACGCAAAGATTTTCCCCTTAATGACAATGATAATGCTAAAAATAAGGGAGTTGGGCCCTGCACAGTGGGTCAAAATCTATAAAATGTGGATGGTGCATATTGAATAAGAATACAAATTTTCAAATTCCTATTTCCCTCAAAAGCTTTTGTAAACTATTTTTGTTTCGACTCTTTGCGTTCTCTGTTGACGCATTAAATATTTGAAATTGAAATGTGTTTTTCTTTATTTGTTTAACAAATTGTTTAAAATTATATATAAAATTAGCATAACAAATAAATAAAGAAAGCTTTTAATAGGCATTAATTCCCAACACAAATCGAAATTTATATTAAAAAAAAAGTATAAATTATGTCAAAGATCCTAAACTTTTAACAACCAAGTGCAACACATTTTATTCAGCGAAAATTGTGGCACTGGAAAGAGCAAATACTGAAATAGTAGTGCCTATTTCATGTCGGATCAGAGCCTTAAATTCACCACCGCCCCCATTTTCCAGCCTTGGTTGTGGATTTTACCAAATTGGAGAGATCCGTTACCATTTTTTGACGCATAGAGCTAAAAAAATGAATTTCATACAGAGCGTCACATAGAAAACGTTTGGTCATCACACCACCCGCCCCATTTTCCAACCTTTAGGGAAGATTTACCGAAAGTTAAATAAAATAATATTTTACATAGATCGGGTTAGCAATACGGGCTGTCCTTACCCCCATTTTCCATAGATCCCATACAACCCGAATTCTAAATAAAGCTGTTCAATAATAACCTTTGGCTTTGAACTGCACAGCGGCCCCTTACTATTCGACCTTGGGTGCGGACTTTCCACTATCGGGAAAACACAAGTCCAATTATTTCGAATACTTTTTTGCAAACTTATGTTTCCTATACAAATTTGTTCATATATTTCCCCTGTGGGTGGTTTTTCCATAATCGGGAAAACACGAGTCCAATTATTTCAAATACTTTTCTTAAATCAATTATTTTCCTATCATGCAGTTATTAAATATGAACAATGTCCGTGAAAAAACCTAACGATATAATATTAATTTATTATTTAAACTATCAAAACTATCTATTAATATTGATTTCTTATAATTGTGATGATTCTTAACCAATCTTACATGATTCCCTAATCTTTATCTTAAATCGAGTTACGCTTTCATTTGTCTTTAGATCATGAAATATATAATTTCATAGCCGAATAGCATTTATCATGAACTTCCTCTTAGAGTATAATAACTACCATCTCGGGCATATAATACTTATGAAGGTATGATAATTATTTATGCCTGTATGACACTTGCTTTAAATTTGATTGACTGACTGAAAGCACTGCTTGTACAAAAGCTTGTTATAACAAAATACATTTTACAGGAATTTTCCAATTTTAACTAAGCATACCGAGCATGCATCTATAAAATAATCTGTTTCTTATCTGTCAAGTTGATGAAATTGGATTAAAATAGTAAACAATTTTCCCAAAATATACAAGCAGTTTTAGGCAGTATACAATTAATCCAAGCAGTTCACAGTGAATCCAAGCAGTTAACTGCTTGAACTAAATTTGTGACACTTCTTCTCTCTCTTTTTTCAACTGTATGAATTTTTCTACTTCTGTACTCTTCTAACTTTCAGTCAGTGAGCAAGTAAGTAAGTGTCATACAGGCATAAGTAGTAATGATTTTATGTATGAATAAGAGAGTTTTGAGGTTCTACGATTTGAGGCTCAAATCTACTACTAAATACGTATATGTCGAATTGAGTGCCGCTTAAAACTTCCGAATATCTCTAGAATCTCAGTGACCAAAATCGAACAAAACGAGAAGGCAAAGCTAACTTCGACTGTGCCGAAGTTTTAATACACTTGAAAAACTTTACTCCAACTGATTTAACTGGAAATATATATATAGGATATAGATATCAGATATTTAAAATTTTTAAATCATTGATAATAAAAATTTGATACCATAAGAAAAACTTTTCTTAGTACAACACATTTTCCGACCGATCGTTCCTATGGCAGCTATATGCTATAGTCATCCGATTTTGATAATTTTTTTCAAAATTATGTGAAAGCATACAAAACTAATATATACCAAGATTGGGGACGCTACGATAAAAAACAAAAAAGTTTTTATACTCTGTACCGAAGGTACACAGAGTATATTGGGTTTGTGCAAATGTATGTAACAGCCAGAAGGAGGCATCTCCGACCCTATAAAGTATATATATTCTTGATCAGCATCAACAGCCGAGTCGATATAGCCATGTCCGTCTGTCCGTCTGTCTGTCCGTCTGTCCGTATGAACGAAGAGATCTCAGAGATGGTAAGAGATAGAGGTTTGAGGTGTATGGAACATATATTTCTTATACTTGCAGGCAGATCAAGTTTAGTTTTAATTTTTGCCACGCCCCCTGCCTCCCCCGCAAATTAAAAAAAACGATATAACTCCCACAATTTTCAAGATAGATAGGTTGAACATTCTAGACATATATTCTACTACTTATTTTTAATCGACCCGCCATACATCGTTTTTCGATCAGATGAACGATATTAGAGCTATACGTAAAAGAAAATAAAAACCAACGTCAACAACAACACCTACCACACAACTTACGAGAAGAGAGAGCGAGAAGGCAATAGCTACCTGGTAATTTCCCAATTGGACCTTGCTATGAGAGGAGCGATATAATTGAGATGGCCTGCGATCAGAAATCAAGCGTGATTCCCCCGTAACTAATATAGATACGTTTATGTTAATAGGAAATTATATACAAATTTTATAATTTAACGAGTTATGTACTAGGGTAATTCTACTCATCATTACTTATCGAGCTCCCATACATCGTTTTTCAACCAGATGAACGATGGTTGAAAGAGTTGCCACCCTCAGATTTTGAAAAAACCTCACACTTTAAAGTTATTAGTTTCGTACAAACAGGTACAGAGTATATTACAGTCGGGCTTGACCGACTTTCTTACTTGTTTTAAGATGAACTGCCGAAGCATTCCGTACGTTTTACCAGTTGCTTTTGAGATGTAGCTATTTAACATTTATGATGCTGAGATTGACTGTTTGGTTATAATATTATATGGGGGATACATTTGGAACAACCTTTCGATTGAAACGATAAATTTGTACAGCCCTAGTAGCTGTACTCACACCCCCAAGACAGTTTCCCAAATACCGGTCCAACGAATACAACAGTTTAAGCCCATAATACTCAGTCCTGATCCACAGTGCGACGTGAGTAACGTGAAACGTGAATTGCATAAAATTAAACACTAAATAGATCCCCAAAATTGCAGACATTTTGGGCCCTACTTGAGATTCGCAAACGCCATTTGCCCGATGGATGCGTCAATAAAATGAAATAAAACAAAATTAATGAGCAGCTTTTCGTGCTGAGGCAGCAACAATAACAACGATTGTGTTGCCAACATTGAAAATAGCGCAAAATAAATTAAATTAAGCGCTGCTTTCTCAAGATTCGCCCCACCGGCTGAGCCGGCTGATGCCCTGAGAAGGAAGATGTATGGCATTTTAAAAAGTTTTTAGCCCAATTTAGCCCAGTTGATTGTAAATAAGCAGACACAGACGGACAGACATAGGCGACGTCTTAAAAGCAAAGCAAATCGAAAATCGTGACGGGAATGCCTGAAAAGCTGCCGACTGCTGGGATAGGATTTAGCTTATTTATCCTTGCAGAGCCTTAATTGCGACACACTGGGAACGACGGCACACATTTGATTTAATCAAACGCAATCATTGATTTCGTGTGTCTTGTTATTTTCAGTTTTCCATTTTGGAAATGACTTCCTTTGACTGGGAATATTTTTGTTGTTTAAACCGAAAGCAATTCCAATTAATTTACTGGCAAAGGCAACGCCGCAAAGCAACCGCAAAGAATTTTATTTATTTATATTGAGCTTTGGCAGCCAACCGCAGAGGAAAAGTGTCAAACGGCGGCAAGGAGCAGGGCAGGACAACGACACAGTGGAGGCCTCTGGCTGTTCATGTGGATTTTATTTACGACAAGCATCCGCGAGTCAACACAAACACAAGCACACAAATAAAATTGAATTTTGCATGTATTTTTAATATATGCCAAGCGACAGCAAACAGCAGCAACAACAATAATATAAAAAAAAAGCCAAAAGGACTCTCGTCTGCTCTTTGTGGGGACCACCAAAAAGTGTGCCATACCCTTGAAAAGGAGTCGTGTAAACTAAATTTTCTGTTTCTTCTTGTACTTATATATATTTTCCCTCACCACTTGTCCCGTGTCACTTGACTGAATAAAAAAAAAACATATTGAATTTTTACTTGTCACTCGATGCTGCTTGTTTTGCTGTGTAGGCTTTTGTGTTTTTATTATTATAATAATAAAAAAAAAGGCAAATATTTGTTAACGTTTTTTATGCAAATCAATGGCCTCGACAGGCTAAACAAACGTCAGGACAACAGGAAGATGCGCGAAGCGAGGAAAGAAATTCATAATACAAGACAACTTGACAGCCATAAAACATCAGAAAGTTATCGCTGATTCCCCTCCCTCTATATCTCTCTCTCTCTCACAGTCATGGTTATGTCTCCAGCCCTCTGTGGGAACCAACGGTTTAAAAATTTAAAATCGAAAAGAAAATTGATGGAGGCTCGGCTGCTCCGAACTTCATATACCCTTTCACAATACATTTTTTTAAAAAGCTTTTATTAATTTTATTACTAAAATTGTATTTCCGCTTTCAACAAGCCTGCTTGACCAAGCTAGAAGACTATTGTTTCTATGGGAGCTATAAGATATATTCATCTATAATATAGTCAATCGATTTTGAGCAATCTTAGCAGTTGCCAAGTGAAAGCATTTAATATAATTAAATGGAAAGTAATTCTCACTATTACTAGATTTTGGACCGATTGCAGCCTATATGATATATTGGATAGCTTTAAAATTGACAGACGGATCAAGTATATATAAATCTACAGTTTATGGGGTCAGAGATGCATCCTTCCACTTTAGTAATACCCTCTTCAAGGGTATACAAAAAAAGTTGGTTTGACTTCTTCCTGATTTTCTTTGGGGTTACTTTTTTGTTTTCATCAGCAGTGAAATGCATAAAGTTTTTTTTGTCTTGCACAAAAGTTGCTTGTTGGATTTGTTTGTCGCAAAGGGTCGCACAATAAACGACCGAATAGGGGGAGATTCGGGTGGGGACCTGCTCACTGGCAAAGTTTTCTTTCTTGTTCACTGGGATTTTCTTGGGGTATTAGCATTGTTAGCCCCACGTTTTGCGTTTGTTATGGTTGATTTTGCTTTAACTGTGCCTGGCGTAAAATTTCTTAGGTGGATGGGGCAAAGTGAGGAGAGAATTGTCAGCCAATGCAGGCTCGAGCATTTTTGCGGTTAAAGGCGAAACCAATTTGTAGATTTGAAAACTTTACTTCAAACTGTTAACAAGGCACTTTGAATATGCCGCGAAGGCGGCAACAGAATCTCCATCTTTATCTTTTTTTTTTTGTATTTTTATGCTTCTTGCCAAGTGAAGACACACGGCAAAGTTGGCAGTTGATGTAGCTGCTTTTATTAGCTGTGAAAGACTGCATTCAAGAAGCTGATAATAAGTTAACTGAAGAAGTTTTACAATGTCTTCAAAATGGAGAGGAAGAAAAAATGAAACACCGGGTTTGCCTGTCTATAATTTACCCTTTATTTCAACTGCAAGTTAAATTTAAATGATGCACACTGAAATATATACACAAATCAAATTGTAATTTAAAAAACTATAATTAAGTTTTCAATTTGCTTAAATCGGAGAAATTTTCTAGAATTTATATGACCTCCTTGTTCCCCATATAGCTTTCCATCTCGGGTGGTTGGATGCTCTTCCATTTCTTTAAATGCCTCTTAATGTCGCTCAAATATCCGGGCAACATTGAAGTTTAACAAGCACTGCGAATTCACTTCAGCTGAAATTTCCTAAAGGTTAATTCGGCAGAAACATCTATATTCATAATTACTTAAAGAATATTCTGTGAAAGTTTTACTGAAAAAAATATTAAACGAGAAGGCAAAGCTAACTTCGACTGTGCCGAAGTTTTAATACACTTGAAAAACTTTTCTCCAACTGATTTAAACAGTAAAATATATATAGGATATAGATATCAGATATTTAAAATTTTTAAATCATTGATAATAACAATTTGATACCATAAAAAAAACTTTTCTTAGTAAAACAAGTTTTTCGACCGATCGTTCCTATGGCAGCTATATGCTATAGTCATCCGATTTTGATCAATTTTTTCAGAATTGTGTGAAAGCATATAAAACTAATATATACCACGATTGGTGACGCTACGATGGAAAACAAAAAAGTTTTTCTCACTAGAACTTGTTTTTGGACCGATCGTTCCTATGGCAGTTATATTCTATAGTCATCCGATTCCGATAATTTTTTCCCAGAATTGTGTGGAAGTATATAAAACTAATATATACCACGATTAGTGATGCTACGATGGAAAACAAAACAGTTTTTCTCACTAGAACTAGTTTTTGGACCAACCGTTTATATGGCAGCTATATGCTATAGTCATCCGATTTTGATAAATTTTTCCAGAATTGTGTGGAAGCATATAAAACTTATATATACCACGATTGGTGACGCTACAATGAAAAACAAAAAAGTTTTTCTCATTAGAACTAGTTTTTGGACCGATCGTTCCTATGGCAGCTATATGATATAGTCATCCGATCCGGCCGATTCCGACAAATGTGCAGCGTATTTGTATTTAAAGACTTTTGGCAAAGTTTGGTCAAGATAGCTTTAAAACTGAGGGAGGAGATAGCATAGAAACAGACGGACAGACGGACAGACGGACGGACGGACGGACGGACGGACGGACGGACGGACGGACGGACAGACGGACAGACGGAAATGAACTCAGCTCGTCATGCTGATCGAGAATATATATACTTTATGTGGTCGGAAATGCTTCCTTCACTGCGTTACAAACATCGTGACAATTTTAATATACCCTTTGCAAGGGTATAAAAACTTTTGGATTGGATGACTATATCGTATAGCTGTCATAGGAACGATCGGTCGATAAATAAGTCTTTGTGAGAAAAACTTTTTTGATTTCCATCGTAGCGTCTCGAATCGTAGTATATATTTGTTTTACATGCTTCCACATAATACTAAACAAATTTATCGAAATCGGATGACTATATCATATAGCTGCCATAGGAACGATTGGTCAAAAAACTAGCTCTAGTGAGAAAAACTTTTTTGTTTTTCATCGCAGCGTCACCAATCGTGGTATATATTAGTGTTATATGCTTCCATACAATTTAGGAAAAATTTATCAAAATCGGATGACTATAGCATATAGCTGCCACACGAACGGTCGGTCAAAAAACAAGTTCTAGTGAGGAAAACTTTTTTGTTTTCCATCGTATCGTCACCAATCTTGGTAGATATTAGTTTTATATGCTTTTACAAATTTTTGAAAAAATTTATCAAAATCGGATGACTATAGCATATAGCTGCCATAGGTCCAATCGGTCGGAAAATGTGTTTTACTAAGAAAAGTTTTTTTATGGTATCGAATTCTTATTATCAATGATTTAAAATTTTGTAATATCTTATATCTATATCCGATATATATTTCACAGGTTAAATCAGTTGGAGTAAAGTTTTTTAAGTGTATTAAAACTTCGGCACAGTCGAAGTTAGCTTTGCCTTCTCGTTTTTAATAAAACACATTTTCCAACCGATTTGTCATATGGCAGCTATATGCTATAGTCATCCGATTTTGATAAATTTTTTTAAAATTATGTGAAAGCATATAAAACTAATATATACCAAGATTGGGGACGCTACGATAAAAAACAAAAAAGTTTTTCTCACAAGAAGTAGTTTTTTGACCGACCGTTTATATGGCAGCTATATGCTATAGTCATCCGATTTTGATAAATTTTTCCAGAATTGTGTGGAAGCATATAAAACTAATATATACCACGATTGGTGACGCTTCGATGGAAATCAAAAAAGTTTTTCTCACAAAGACTTATTTTTCGACCGATCGTTCCTATGGCAGCTATATGCTATAGTGATCCGATTTTGATACATTTTTCCAGAATTATGTGGAAGCATATAAAACTAACATATACCAAGATTAGTGACGCTACGATGGAAAACAAAACAATTTTTTTAACTAGAACTTGTTCTAAGACCGATCGTTCCTATGGCAGCTATATGATATAGTCATCCGATCCGGCCGGTTCCGACATATTAGTTGCGTGCAGTAAAAAGAAGACTCTGTGCAAAAAATTTCAGCTCGATAGCTTTAAAACTGAGAGACTAGTTCGCGTAGAAACAGACAGACGGACAGACGGACAGACAGACAGATGGACAGACGGACAGACAGACGGACGGACGGACAAGCGGAAATGAACTCAGCCGTCGTTCTGATCAAGAATATATATAGTTTATGGGGTCGGAAATGAATATTTCTATGCGTTACAAACTTCTGGGCAAAATAAATATACACTTTTCAAGTGTATAAAAACAATAATTAATTTTCCAATTTGCTGAAATCGGATATATTTTCTAGAATTTGTATGACCTCCTTGTCCCCCCATATAGCTTTCCATCTCGGGTGGTTGAATGTTCTTCCATTTCCTTAAATGCCGATTAATGTCGCTCAAATATCCGGGCAAAATTGAAGTTTAACAAGCACTGCGAATTCACTTCAGCTGAAATTTCCTTAATGTTAATTCGGCAGAAAACATCTATATTCATAATTATTTAAAGATTATTCTGTGAAAGTTTTACTGAAAAATATTAAAAAATGAGCCAATGACAGCGGATCTTCCCTGACGTCTCGGAAAAAAGTTGATTCGCGGTGAACCGCATAACACATTACTGGATTAACTGAAATTAAAAAACCGAATTGATTTGTTTAGTCAATAAGTTTCTTCAGGTAACGAAACCGATTTTATTTTTTTAAATTGATTTTTAAATTTTTTACAGATCTTTAGAAACTATCAACGATATCTCCGTTAGTTTTACTTCTATTGCTTTCAAATTTTCACGAAATATTTTTAAGATGTTGTACAATATTACGAGAAACGAGAGCGTAAGCTGAAGTCGGCCCTGCTCGACTTCGATACACCCGTTACTCAGGGAAAGGTTTATTTAAGAATATATTATTTAATTAAAAAATGCCCAGCGTAATTATTTGATTTGTTTAGAACTCGACAATAGTTCATCTGATCGTGTAACGGTATATGGTGTATCGATAAGAAATGATGGTAAAATATTTGTCAGACGGTTCAAACAATCTATTTTCCAAATTGTAGGAGATTGAAGGATTTTTTTTTTTTAAAACGCGGAGTTGGCAACTCTACTATCGTTGATCTGAGATTGGGAAATTATGTATGGCGGATTGATAAGTAATGACGATTATAATATATTTCCTAAAGGTTCAATTAATCTTTCTTCAAATTTATGGGAGATATAAGGTCTTTTCCAAATTGCGGGAGTGGCAACTCTACTATCTTTCATCTGATCGGGAAATGATGTTTGGCGGATTGATAAGTAATGATGATTAGACAAACCAAAGCAGCCTTGTGGATGCTTCAAAGTCGAGGATCAAACCCACGCCGTTTTGCTTAGTAGTCGCAACACTCTACCACGTCACTCTCTACGTCACAGCCACCACATAAGGCGCTTGGTAATCATTTCAAACTGGCATATAAAGTTTCTTTCTTTCTTTAGAAACTCATCTTACGCGACCCACCTAATCCATACAAACTTCTCCCTTTGTGTCTGAAATCAAACAAAATCCAAGATACAAATCTAAATGACGAACATAACTCGCATATTTTGCACACCTTTGGCAAGAACTTGACGAGGTATTCATTTTCAATAAACTGAAAAAAAAAATATCATAATTCTTGTTTTCAACACGAGGATGCGCCAAGCAGAATACATTTTGATTTTGCCATGGCAAACAGACGCTGAAAGCAAATTCAGGACTTGGCAAAAGAATTCAGTTTCCACCAAAACAATAAATTGCGGTAAAAGGTGTCTCTCGCTCATCCTAGCAGCAAAACCGAGAGATTTATATCTGCAGAAGGAAAGGGCATGTGCGGCATGTTTGTTTGCTGATAACCAGAATCTTCAGCCAACTGTGCCAACGCACTGAAAAACATGATTTTTAACTGGCAGCCTGAACTGGCGAAGAGCTGTATGTGTGGATAGAACGAAAATGAGATTTCCCTGCAGAGATAGGAGGCACACACACACACACACACACACAAACACAGAGGGAGAGTTTTGCATTCAATGCGACTTTATGAGAAATTCTCAATTTGAATGCAAACATGTTGGATTATTATGATTTTCCTACCTTCCTACCGTTGGTTGAATTTCTTGTTAGTTTGTTGGCTGCTTTTTTTTGTCTCCACCTCATATGATGGTTTGTGGCATGCCTCTGCTGGCAATTTCTTTTTCTTTCCTTTTTTGTGCTGTGACAAGTATTAAGTGCAATCAAAAGAAGATTTACAAGCGTCATGAATGAAATATTTGCACACACAGATTGCATCTGCTCGCGCATAAAAACCCATTTGGCATGGTTGATATTTATGGTGCGACCTCGCCACCAATACGACGAGCAAGCCATAAGGGATAAGCGTATCATGTTTTAGCATTCCACTGTCCATCCTGCTTAGCCAGGTGAGTTTAATTATTGATTATGACAGCAGATAAGCCGCTGCAGGTCTTGGCTCGTTCAAAATGTGAAAGGATGTTATAAATTGGCGGCGCACTCGTTTAAGCGAATGAAGAGAGTCTGTTGTTGTGCTACATTTTCCCATGACTTTTGGTCTAACCTTTCCCACAATTGTGTTTGGGTTGTTGTGCTCTCGAAATTGCATAGACAATTGCCCCGAAATACACCACGAACACGTTTGCTGTGTGGCATGTTCCGAGCTTCAGTTGATTGGCGCGCAACATTCGCATGCTCAAGATGACATATGCGCATGCATAACTAAGCAGCCAGATCTCAGCTGCCATGATTTGGCAATTGAGAGCATCTTGATGAAGACGATTAAGATGCGTCAGCTGCTGGGATTACAGTAAATTGACTTTTTCCGCATATAATTGATGGGCATCCAATGCACAGGCAAGGGAGGTGTACACCCAGTTTGTGTGGTTCTGTGCCAGCCTTTTCATGTAATACAAAGCGCGCCAATCTCTTGACACTCTACTAAAATTAATGATCTGGCAAGCCGCAAAAACCATGAGACTGGAGTGTATGTGGCTGCAGCTGGCAGTTAATTTAAGAGCACTCTAAGCTTGCGTTTCAACTTTTCGCTACTTACTTAACGCTTAGTCAAGAATTCCGCATTAAAAGGCAGTTTTAATTGATTTATTAAACTTATGTTACCTTTTTTTGATAATTTATCCATTGGAGGCATCGATTTGTTATCCCCTGAAAAGGTTAAAGGCCGTTTTGAAAATTCCCCAAGTGGGTTTTATTGTCTTTGGAGTATAATTTGCACAATGATGCACTCTGGGTCAATTCGCCATTTTCGCTAGACTAGAATTTTTTTTGTAATTTTTCAAATCAAAATTTCAGAAAAATTAAAATTTTGTTAAGTAACTCGAAAACGATTAGCTTTAAGTTTAAAGTCTTTAAATTTATTTTTAGGCCTATTTATATGTTGTGATTTCGAAAGGAAGTGTTTTTGGAAAATTTCAAATTTTTAGTACCCGCTTCCGCCGATAAAAATGTCTTTGTTTGAAGTAACATGCAAGTTTTAAATTATTCCTTCATATATTTAAGTATATTGCTTTTTGGAGAAGCATAGGGCGAGATCAAGTTTCTTCCAACGTTTCCTGTCGTTAGTCAGGTGCCTTTGTTCGTTCCAACTAGACGGGGTTTCTGTATGGATTGTACGACGACCTCTCTGCCGGCTGCCTTGCGCATTCCATGCTGTCATCTACCCTACGTAAAGAGTGACCAATCCAGGTGCATTTACACTTAGAAAAAAAATCCGAGAACTTTGTACATTAATCAAGTACAAGTTGGTTCAATTATTTTATACCATTTCGGGATACATTAAGTATATTTTGGGCTATTCCAAGGTTTTTCCAACTTATTCCTAGAACAAAATGGTCTTGAACCAATCCCGATTCGTTCTTATCAGATTAATTTGTACTTAGTTTAAATACACCCATAAACGAATCATATTAAATGTTTTAAGTACAAAACGGTATAAATTCTATCCCGTTTGTTCTAGAAGTTTGAGTACAATAAATTCTTGATTTAAGTATTTTGTATATAATTTTAGAATTTTGTTCTTAGTTTAGGAGCATTTTGGGTAAATTTTAAACTTAAGACGGATTTGTACTTGGCAACCGTATTTTTCTGAGTGTACGTCATTTTTTCTCCGTTGTGATTGACTCGTTTCCAGTGTACTCCAGGAAGTTTTCTTTCGTGATAGTTTGAGGCCAGAATGTGCGGCAAATTATCCCAAAGGTGTGAAGGTTCGTGCTTATATGATGAGAGACCAGCCGGGTTTTGAGCTTTATAGTAGCACCCACTTCACGCTGGTATTAAAGATGCGAAGTTTTGTTTTCAGGTATAGGGAGAGGAAACGCCATACCCGATGAAGCTGTCCAAAGGCGTTTCTAGCTTTGGAGATGCTGGCTTCGACATCTGTCATTAAATATCATCAGATAGCAGAAACTTTCCACATCATCAAATTTGCCCTGCTGAGAGGGGATGTGTTAGAGGTTTGTTTCGTTTTTGCGAAATTGATATTGAGGCCATCTGTCCGAGTGTTTCTTTTTAACGGCTTAAATTTCGCTAAGGCACCGTCATGAAGTAATCCAGGTCCCACAAAGTTTGGTTTATTCTCCATTAAATATCATGCTTCGCCTCGCTAATCGTTCGCTAATTAAGCACATCATCGAAATGGAATTAATTAAATAAAAAATACATCAGCTCCAGCTCCAACCATTCCAGTCTACCAACATAGAGTTTATGCAACACCAAATAGATTTCATCCAAAAACTAGCTCGCAAAAGCTGTTCCAAAATTTTATTTGATTTTCGTGTTGAATTCAATTTTAATAAGCGTTATTAGCGTTGTGGTATGGAAAATTTTGGACTTTTGGCCAGCAAAATTGTAAACTTATCCATAGTCCGTTCCTGGCCAAATTATGTGTTATGGACGTGTGTGTGTCTGGCTAACTGCGGCTGATTTTATGGTCTTAAACATGTGAGAGGCTCGTAAAAAGGCAGTCAAAAAATGTGCACAAAACGACAGTAAAAATCGATGCAGGCCAGAGACATACTTACACATACACAGCCACATTTAATATGTGTGTGTGTGTTTGTATTTATGAGCAATTTTCCCGAGTGCTTAAAAGTGTAAACACTAACGCTGAAAAGTATGCTAAGGTAACAGTAGAAGCAAAGCAAAACAAACATTGCGCATACGCCGCGTTAATTTGCATTGTTATCAGACGCCGCCACCGCAGTGCGCGGTTCACTGATGCGTCTGGGGCCAGTCACACAAAGCCACTGATACGTGTGTGTGTGTGTGTGTGAGTATGCGTTATTAAATTTATTTGACTTGACGTGCGCACACATACATATAAGGCAACCCCGAAAGTAAAGCAACGGAAACGAAAACAACAAACATGGCTGAGGCCGTTTTACGGCTGCTGCTGCCGCCGGATGGAGGGGCCTTGCAGCTGCCCGCCTTTGCACATGGAAATTCTCAAATTTGTTTCTTTCTCTTATTCATTTAATATTTAAATTGCTTGTGGTTAAAATATCTCATGTGCTCTTGCGGCAATTTGTATTTTAAATTATTAATGCTACCTTATTACATTAAAACATATAACATATTTTTTTTTCATTTTGTCTGTTCAATTTCAAGCTTGACTTCACACACACACACACGCACACACACTTAAGGATTTGGAGTGTGGATTTGTGTGGTCCGTAATTGAATTTTGCTTCTCTGCATTTGTATTTGCATTTCAAAAGGAATTTTCAATTAAAATGTCGACATTATTTAGAATTGAATAGTTCTTTAGTAGGCAAATCCATTTACAATTTCTAGCTGAAATTTAAATTTGATCAATTTGCATTTTGATGTTTTATAATTTTTACGACTTACTGTTTGTTTTTGTTTTGTTATGTTCTAAGAGGATTATGAAAGCCAACCAAAATTCACAATGTTTTTAGTTAATACAAATTTGAGCAACTTTTTAAGAGCATTTAAATTTTGCCTAGAAGTTCGCCACACATAGAAAAAGTGAGTGGGAAGCAGTTTTTTTTTTTTTTTTTTTTTTTTATAAAACTTACTGGTTCTAGCAGTCTTACTCTTAAAGTGCTGGTAAAGTTATCCTTTGTTGGCCTTGGGCTAAGCATCCTTGATTTCCTGAACATTTTATGGTCAATTTTCAAAGGATTTATGGTTTTTAGTACGAATAAATAAACTGTTGTTATACTTACACTGCTCGACAAAATGGAAGTCGATTTTTCCCCAATGAACCAAAACAACTTTTTCTAAAGTAGGCCAAAACGAAAATCGCCATGAGAATCGTTTTTTCCATTTTTTTGAAAGGTGCCTCCACTTATATTCTCATAACATATTTGTTTTTGCTCCTTATTTCTTTAGGTCGAAGACAAACTACCCATAATCGAAGCCAAGCGCTCTGATAGCACCGTGCTTCCTGGTGAAATAGCATTAGCCAATTCCAAGTCGGAAAGCGCTGGCAATTTGTCTTTAACTTCCGAAAATATCACAAAAAAAATATCGATATACGATATATTGCGATTGTAACATATTCGATATTGATATATCGATCATATTTCCGGCAACCCTAGTTCGATTCCACTTCCAAGCTAAATTCGAAATGAGTTTGTGTTCCGAATTGGCGATGGGCGCGGGATGGGAATCCCGAATTCTTCCGAAATCCCGAATCCCGAACATTAAAAGATTTATTTTGATTAGGAAATCACATGGAAAATTTTAAATTTAGTAATTATAAAATCATCTTGTGACGTCCCGAAGATTTAAAAATATTTTCGACCTGCCTGAGGAAGCATTTAAATTCGCGATCCACGGGACCCGCGTGAATCCCGTCCCGCGACCTTCTCTATTCCAAATTTAAACATTGAGGAGGATGATAAATCTTATTTTTGTGAATATAGCTTAAGGCACTGGTGGCCAATTACTTTACTCTTCGCGCTCTTTTGTTGTTGCCTAACTCTCCGCTATAGCGAGAGCATGCGAATTCACAGATAGAGCTCGCGGCATACACGAGATTCATAAATAATAACACTTTTTTTTTGTGCAAGAATTGGAATCAGTTTGGTTTTTAAATAAAGTAAAGTAAAAAAAATGAAGTAAAGTAAACAACATTTTTTACATGTTACTTATAATGTATAACACTGATTTTCTTCTCCCTTAATTCTTTGGCTACTGCTGCCCAAACACAACAACAATTTTGTGGGCGTGTGCTAATCAAATTAGACTTTGTTGTTGTTGCCAACTGATTGAAAAAAAGGAGATTCCTTATACGTATTGGTATTTGCTCTTCCATATGCAATCTATAGGCACCCGTGGTTTAAGGTATTTCAATCTTGATTTTTCTAGATTGCAAGTTTCTTTTTTTTTAGATTTTTTTCTCAGTGTACCTAACATATAAACTATTTTTTAACTCAAACATTCTATTTACACCGTTTATTATTTATATCACGATATCATCTATGTTTTTGGGAAATTTCAGCAAATCAGAAACGGTTCTTAAAATGCTGAACGTCGCGAATTTAATACAAAAAAAATGATATGTTCGCATATTCCAACTTTACATCAAAGCCAAAAAGTTTATATTTTCTGCTACTGTCTGGCTACCCCTCCTTTCTCTCTCTCTCTCTTTCTCACTCTCTTTCTTCCTTTCCCTGATGGGTATTAAAAACAAATAAATTTTATTTGTGACTGCGTGTCAAAGTTTTTTGGGGCGAGTTTATTTCGCCATGTTCTGTGTTGTATACTCGAACATTCTCATTTTTATGATATGTTGTACCATTCCATGGTGCGGTTAAAAACTTTTCTGTTTTGTTTTGTATTTGTATGTGCAAAACTTTTGCATTATATTTTTTACGCTGCTGAAATGCCACTCACCTGTGATATGTGCAAGTTTTTTATATTTAAAATAAATTTGATTAATATACTGAATGATGGCAATTGGTTTAAGCAGATTCTGCGCTAATTGGGCGGCTCTCGAGAATCGCTTATGATAAGCAGCTTATTGGCTCAGATTCAGTTCTGTTCTAATTTAATATTAAACCACATCAAATGCTTATCTGTTATCAGCACACAACAAATTGCGAAAAGCTGCATTAACAGAGGCCTGGCAACACAACAACAACAACAAAAAAAGCAGGAGCTTTCATAAAAAGAAATTGGGATAATCACATATGCGTGTGTGTGTGTGTTTGAGTGTGTCAGCGCCTCTGGTCCTGACAAATGATGCGCAGGGCGTTTGACGGCTTTTACACAAGGCTTAGCAGTTCATAGACGCAGCCCAACATGCTGTACGAGGCTTTATTTTTCATTAGCCGCGAAAATATTAAACAGCCTGAAATTATGATAACCGCCTCGGCGCTGCTGTTAAGCTTCACGCAAGAAATAACAAATTATATATCACAAATATGCCGCATGGCCTGCTCGTGTCATTGAGCAGCAGATCATCAGCATTTGCTCACACACTTGACAATTTCTGCTGTTCGCTTCGCTTAAAGCTGATTTGATTGTCAGCTGCCAAGCTGAATCCTGACAGGGCTCCGGGCCCCGGTTCCAGTAAGCATGTGCGCAAGTAAACATTTCATATCACATTGTTTACTCCAAACGCCGCTGCGTATCCTCTGGCACATTATTATATGTGTAATATGTATTATGACATTTCTTTTATGGTTTTCTCTCTAGCTCAATGATTTGTCGATAGAACTCACACACACACACACAAACACAAATCACTGCTGTGTGCCAAGTATTTATTAACGCACAACGACAGCGGCTATGGCAAAAATAAAAACCTACTTATGAGCCAAACCCAATGGCTGCGGTCCTTCCCTTCGTTAAGACGCACAGGAAGTGGGCGTAATTGTGTTTCTATGTTTGGTATTTGTACGCCTTCATGTGTTCATTTCCGCACGCAAATAAACAGTACGAAATCAGGCAACAACATACAAAGTATATATATATATATAGAGTAGAAACTAACTCGGCTGGCTAAAAAAAGACAAGACGAAGATTTTATACCCTTTTATGCATTAAAGTAAAGTAACGCACGAGTCACGAAATAAAAATCTCTTGACGTCACGCACGATTTAAGAAGGGGTCATGAATGCTCACGAAGGATGAACCACACCCGAATTTTTGCGTGGAGTTTCAAGGCGCCTTTTGTATGGATCAGCTGCAGCGTATTCACAAAATTAAAAGCAACTTAGTCTTAGGAATAATCATAATCCAATATAATAGAAACTAAATTTCGTGAATACTCCTTGACTTATATTCAAGATGTATAACTTTAACACGCACGGATCACGGATGGTCACGCACGAAAGTCTGTGATTTCTCACGATCACGTCGTGACATGTCGTGACACACCGGGACACGTTTAAAAGCATACGATAGCGGAGTTTGCATATTTTCAAGTGGAATTTAATCCTAGTAGGCAAGGGTAAAGGTGTTGAAGAGGCAGAAAATAAATACAAAATAACCTGCTCAAATGACAAAAAGGTACTTTTGTGCAAATGTATGTAACAGCCAGAAGGAAGCATCTCCGACCCTATAAAGTATATATATTCTTGATCAGCATCAACAGCCGAGTCGATATAGCCATGTCCGTCTGTCCGTCAGTCTTTCCGTCTGTCCGTATGAACGAAGAGATCTCAGAGATGGTAAGAGATAGAGGTTTGAGGTGTATGGAACATATATTTCTTATACTTGCAGGCAGAACAAGTTTAGTTTGATTTTTGCCACGCCCCTGCCTCCCCCGCAAATTGAAAAAAAACTTAATATCTTCCACAATTTTGGAGTTAGGTTGTTCGAACCTTCTAGAATATATTTTACTCATCATTTCTTATCAAGCCCCCATACATCGATGATCAGATGAACAATAGTGGCGCTATATGTAAAAGAAAATTTAATGCAACGACAACAACAACACCGCAGCCACTTACGAGAAAGAGAGAGCGAGAGGGCAATAGCTTACTGTTAATTTCCCAATTGGAATTAGCTTGACGGCATTAGCTAACTGGACTGCGCCGCTTTCAGTTTACCCCCTCCCTTCTTTCCAATAGATATTTGTGTAAGTAGGCAAAGACCAAGTATGATAGGAGCGATGCAATTGAGATGGCCTGCGGTCAGAAATCACGCGTGATTCCCGCGTGACTAATATAAATATGTTTATGTTAATAGGAAATTATATACAAATTTTATAATTTTACGAGTTATGTACTAGGATAATTCTACTCATCATTACTTATCGAGCCCGTACATCGTTTTTCAACCAGATGAACGATAGTCGAAAGAGTTGCCACCCCCAGATTTTGAGAAACCCTCACACTTTAAAGTTATCAGTTACATACAAAAAGGTACAGAGTATATTACAGTCGGGCTTGACCGACTTTCTTACTCGTTTTTAACTTGCCATCAGATACACAGAAACCTCTATCTTTTGCTGCTCACACAATATTTTTATGTATATCAGTGGTCGGCAAAAAATTACATTTTAGCATTTTTGGACGGGGTGCTGATTAATGATTTAAAACGGACCTATTTTCTCTGAGTACCTACAAACCATTTTCACGCCAAAACGATCCTTTAAAAAACACAACAACTTTATCCAAAGCTAGAAATATAGATGTGGGCCTAGACACTAAATAGAATCTGTACCAGGCCGTAAGCCGAGTTCAAAGAAGTTGATAGAATGCAAACTTTCTTCATCAACATTTCTTCAACATCGACGCTAAAACAGAAGAACTCTTTTCGAGTCGATTCTCAAACATGACTTTAAATAAAAGGATCTTCCTTTTTTAGTGTCAACTTTAATTAAAGTGGTCAAAATAGTAATCAAATAGGTTCTATAGATATCAAGAACATGGCCAAAGACCGAGCTTCTTCGAAAAATCGCAAAAATGGGCCGAGATAATAACAATTTTTAAAATAAAATGCGATCTGATAATCTTAAAGAAGCATTTGAAAAATGTGCCAGATGTAGGCACTTAATGGAAAGTAAACGAATGCGAGGACTTAGAAAAATTGTATGTCTGATGTCCATGGATGGAAAGATAGTACTCAGTACTTTTATATATTCTTCAAAATTGTTTGAGTATAACTGTAAATAAAGGAATATATTATAAAATATTTCATTAGTAAGGTCTTTTACCCCCTTTCCCTATCAGAATGATTTAAGACTTTCAAGTCGGCGTAGAGCACACCATGAACAGTGTACCTAAAGCTACAATGTTGTGTAAGTGCACTTATTTGCATACTCCGCACAAGAGTAGGCGAAACGAAAACTCGTACAACTTTGTTTCCTCAAGCTTGCAATATGCACAGTAGCACTGCTTACGTACATAATAGGGAATTGAAAGACTGCCCGTTTCTGCCTGAAAAGAATCAAAAGTCAGAACAATATTCGGTGAGTAACCCTACCATTTTCTGTATTCTCCGTGGCAAAACAAATTTTGTGTAACTCTCCCGGAAATGATTTATAAGTAGATATTTTAATGTACCCCAAGCATGAACAAAAGCCACTACAATGGAACCATGGCCTAAGCGCTAAGGCATTCTTCGCATAAAGGGGTGTTGACAAATGCGTGCCCTGCCTGTGCTGGCTCTGGAAATCAGCTGTTCAGCCCGACTTGAGGCACTTCATGAAATGTAATGCGTGGCCGCTGATGTTGCCAGGGGCCGTCATTTATGACAAACATAATCATTAAGCCATTATTATTATTACACTTATACGCGTCCAATACAAATGGAGTCCGTCCCCTACCTTTCCAGTGCACGCCCACGGCCGACACACGCACATAAATTATTTTGCAAATGGCCAGAGAAATATAAGAGGGAAGCTTAATGATTTACGACGAAAGAAGTACGGAGGCAACGTCGCCGTTGCGTTTTATCGATAAACAACTTGAAATGAAAATGCAATTCAAGGAGAAATGCAAAAGGAAGCCACCGCGACAGCAGATACCATGAGAAGTGTCCTCGACAGACGTTTATTCTGGTCCTGGCTGCAACGTCAAGTGTGTACACAAGTGAAGCTCGCCCGTCCGTCCGACGGTCTGTGTTTTTGCCGGTATTGAAATCTGATTTTATGGATTTTCATTTCGTTTGACTTTGCGCTGATTTTCAATTGCTTTTGGCTCGATTTTTCTTTTTTAATAATAATAACTTTAGCAGGGCCAGGTCTGCATATGAAGGGTCCTGCGGCTGTTCCCGGGTCGACAAATTGTTTATCTTTCATTCCCTCCTCTATATTATTTTCCTTCATTTTTCTTATTTTGTGAAATATTTACGCTGGACTTGGGTCAACAGAGAAATTGATTTTTCTTGTGGCCAAGTCCACCGAACATCTGTGACAGTGCCCGAGCCAGTCCCCAGCAATTAGACTGCTGCCACGCCCCCCCACTAAAGGTGAACAGGTGTTGAGCGGTGCTGCCATTTAATAAATATTTTATCATTTGTATAAGCACAACATTTCATTAATTTTCATATAATCGCTACTTGCCGCATTGTTGGTGTTGCACATCAATGCATGGACAGTTATTGTCCTGCATGTCCCTTTGTGTAAAAATTATGCACAGTTAAGCAACACTTTTGTTGTAAATTGGCTTGTAAATGCAGCAAGCCATTAAATGCTTTATGCGAAAGTGTGAAGTGAAAAAAAATTACCAGACAGAAGACATGGCCATAATTATCGTTAAATTAATGAAAAGCCCACCCAACGAATTATAGCACAATTTACGTATATTATGTACTTTTCATTTTTGATCAAAATCAATTCCATTTTTATGCCCCGAACGCGAGGTAAAGAAGGTATAATGAGTTTGTGCAAATGTATGTAACAGGCAGAGCGGAGCGTTACTTTTTAGTCACTCTGTCGCAGAAGCATTTGCGTCGCTTCAGAGTGAATAAGAAAAACAAACTGATCACATTCTGTAAGCTACCCAAGAAACCAGCGAGATCTGATGTGTATATCATGTAGCTGCCAAAAGAACGATCGTTGGTCTTAGTAAGAACAATTTATTACAGGGATCGTAAATAATGATTATTTTTTATTTTTAAATCAAAAAAATCATCCACTTAGAATCGACGTAGAAGAATTATACCAAAATGATTCTTTTTCGATTATCTACGCAAATTCGCCATGATTTTTATTTTTATAAGTTATTCTATATTCCTTAATGCTAATGATTATATTTAAGTAATACTTTTAAAACTCAGGCGATAATCATTTTTTTTGAGCGAAAAAAATAAAACTCAAAAATAATGATTATTTCGTGAGTTTTTTTTTCGCTCAAAAATAAAACTCTAAAATGATTTGTGAACTTATCATAAGGATCTTTGGGAAGTTGATGCATATTCTTAATAAGTAAAGCAAGACGAATCTATAAAATCCAAATTAGGGATAAAAAAAATTTTTGAAAAAAAATTTCCTTTTGATAAGGTCACAATTCCTCTTAGAGTTTTATTTTTGAGCGAAAAAATAAAACTCATGGAATAATCATTATTCTTGAGTTTTATTTTTTCGCTCAAAAATAATGATTATCGCTTAAGTTTTAAAATATTACTTAAAAATTATCATTATTGTGTAAGCAAATTAAAAACGAGAAGGCAAAGCTAACTTCGACTGTGCCGAAGTTTTAATACACTTGAAAAACTTTACTCCAACTGATTTAACCAGCAAAAAATATATATAGGATATAGATATCAGATATTAAAAAATTTTAAATCATTGATAATAAAAATAGGATACCATAAAAAAACTTTTCTTAGTAAAACACATTTTCCGACCGATCGGTCCTATGGCAGCTATATGCTATAGTCATCCGATTTTTATAAATTTTTTTTAAAATTTGTAAAAGCATATAAAACTAATATCTACCAAGATTGGTGACGATACGATGGAAAACAAAAAAGTTTTTCTCACTAGAACTTGTTTTTTGACCGACCGTTTCTATGGCAGCTATATGCTATAGTGATCCGATTTTGATACATTTTTTCAGAATTATGTGAAATCATATAAAACTATCATATACCAAGATTAGTGACGCTACGATGGAAAACAAAAAAGTTTTTCTCACTAAAACTTATTTTCCGACCGATCGTTCCTATGGGAGCTATATGCTATAGTCATCCGATTTTGATCAATTTTTCCAGAATTATGTGGAAGCATATAGAACTAATATATACCACGATTGGTGACGCTACGATGAAAAACAAAAAAAGTTTTTCTCACTAGAACTAGTTTTTTGACTGACCGTTTATATGGCAGCTATATGCTATAGTGATCCGATTTTGATAAATTTTTCCAGAATTGTGTGAAAGCATATAAAACTAACATATACTAAGATTAGTGACGCTACGATGGAAAACAAAAAAGTTTTTCCCAATAGAATTAGTTCTTAGACCTATCGTTCCTATGGCAGCTATATGATATAGTCACCCGATCCGGCCGGTTCCGACATATTAGTTGCGTGCAGTAAAAAGAAGGCTCTGTGCAAAATTTCAGCTCGATAGCTTTAAAACTGAGAGACTAGTTCGCGTAGAAACAGACAGACGGACGGACGGACGGACGGACGGACGGAATTGAACTCAGCTCGTCGTCCTGATCAAGAATATATATAGTTTATGGGGTCGGAAATGAATATTTCTATGCGTTACAAACTTCTGGGCAAAATTAATATACACTTTTCAAGTGTATAAAAATTAAAAAATAATCATGAAGTATTACGTTTTTTTTTATTACTTCTAATGATTACGTTCCCTGATTTATTATGTTTCATGACAGAATTCTTAAACAACGTAGTTATCAAAATTATTTGCTTCTTAAAAATGTTCAAACAATTAACTTTGGCAGATACAGGGTATATAACAGTCAAGCCATACCGACTTTCTTACTTGTTTTTTATGTATATATACTTTTCATATTACTGCGAGCAACTGCTTTGGGCTGTGTTAAAGCCATTTAATTTCACATAATGGCCATATGCAATATTAATATTTTTAATTAACTACATTTCATAAAGAGCGCTTAATGCGAGATCAAAAAAAAGCTCAGTTTATGAGCTTTTGACGGAATTAAAAATGGCAAATCAAATATTTAACATAAATGGAAAAAAATGGGAGATTTTGCGGTCGTAAATGTTTTTAAATAATAAGGTAACTAGTAACTTGATTTCTAAATTGCTGATGAAATTATAAATTGTGCTGGGAAACTGTGAATGGTAGTGCTATCGGTAGATTTACTAATTAAGAAAACTTTAATCGCATTAGCGGGGCACCCATAAAACTTATTTTACTCTTAAACAATTTTAAGATGATGAAAAACTCTGAAATAAAATCGTATAATGTTAAATAATATAAGATGGTGCAATGCGCAGCTCTGATATTTCATCATCGCCCATGGAAAAAAAACACCTCCGACCTTGTAATTAAAGAATTATGTGAAATGCAATAGAAACCATTGTACAAAAAACTCTTACCTGTGGGTTTAAAAAATATAGAAAGTATTTCTAAAAGCTTCTGATTCAGTACTGATCCAAACTAATAGAATACTACAATCGTGGCGGGTTTCCTCACTAGAGAAAACTATTTAATTTTAAACCACATGAACTTCCTACTCCTTACTTACTGTTTACATTTACTTGGCTCATCCAACTTCCGTATTATCAACATCATTTTTCATGGTAAAAAGCATTTCCAGTTGGCTTTGGGGTGGCATCAGGCCAGAGCACGCACATGACAGTCATCAGTCAGTTGGTTAACTTGGACCCCACTCTATATGTTTAAGTGGTTGTTTGAGGTTTATGCGCAGTGTGACCATAATCTGCCACAGACACTTGCACAGCAACAACAACAACTATAACACAGAACAGACGACAGATAAATAAACATGCGACATTATGAGCAAGAGACAGGGAGCGCGAAAGGCAAACGATGTCCTGGCACAGTTCTGATTAATGATGTTGCGACAATAATTAATTATTTGCCTGCACGATGATGGGCTTTTAGTCGGGGGAGGAGTTAGTGGGGTGAGTAACTACCGGGCGGTGGTAGTATAGTTTATACCGCAAGTATTTCATTTCATTTGCGCGGCATTTTACAGTCCCTTCAAAGCTAAGACCACTAAAGCCACTAAATGCCGGCCGTCCTGAAAGCTTTCAGTTTTTATTATGCGTGCGCGGGCGGGTGCTGGGAATGTCCGTCTCACGTCAAAGCATATTAGTATCACCTAGCTTGACCTGCGGCCAGCAATTAAATAGCAATTTGAGATATTTTTCCTCCACCTCTTATTCAGCATATCTAGCATTTTGTTTTGCGCTTTCCCTTGAATCAGACATTTTAATTTGCATCTGTTAACATGCAACGCCAAAAGGATTCGACGCTTATCGCTAGCCCAATCACCCAAAGGGCAAAAAAGGGGCCAAGGCAGCAGCAGAGGCAACTGTTATCCAAATACTAAGCGCTAGTGCTTGCTTAGTCTATGAGCACTTGCTTTCTTTCTATTCTGGTGCTTTAGTAAAGGTTTATTATGCCGCAACTCTGCACTTTTGCATGCGATATGCAAAAGGGGCACACATATACAGTCAGAGCAAAAACTATTGGTACACGATTTATAGCAGACTAAAATATATTTGTGTCGATATTGGTAAATCATGGTGAACATTTAAATATAAATACTAAAATTGAATATAACGTAACAATGAAGAATTAATTTTTTTTTAAATTTAGATTTTTGTATTTTTTAACATAGTTCGAAAAACGGTTTGTTTAGTTTTGTCTCTTTCGAGCCATATTTTTACGACACAAAAAAATTATTTCACCGGGCGTTATTACATGCCCTTTCTATTTGTATGAAGTATTGGGACTAAATTTATTTTTATGTCGATCTGAGTATTATGCTCAAAATTTTAAACATATGATCAAAGTTCTCTAAAAACTCATTTAAATCTTTTTTTCCTTTTCCTTCTTTTTAGCACCGCACCGTTTTGCAGCCATTTAACCAGTAAGTGCTATTATTTTCAAAATAATCGACCAGATCCTAAGAGTTTTGTTAATACGTTTTTTCCACACTTGTTGAGTGATGAGATAGTAAAATCAATTGGATTTTGATTTTGATTCAGAAAAATATCTATCATTATATTACTAACCCAACCATCTTATTTTAGGATTATATCATGAATAATAACTTTTCAACATACAAAATGCACATATTTACTTTTATATATACCCAAATGATATCACATACGAGTGAAATGAGAGATATTATCCAACAAAAGTGTCGCAATCTGATCAAGCACCGTCGCACAGTGGCGCCATTTGCGTTTTTTTGTTGCAAATATCATAATTTTTAAACCAAATAAGATAATTATCTTATCTCTCGATTATAATCGAATAATTTAAATGGCAAATCATAGACAATTGTTGTCCACCTATGAAATAAGTGTATGAAAAGGGTTCTTTGCCTACTTATCAAATTCAAAATTTTGGAAAAATAAATTTTATGGTAAAAAAAGTATTTTTAACAATTTTATATTGTTTCTTTTTTAATGTTTCAATGCTTTGAAATTATTACCCAAAAAATTTATAAAACGAGAAGGCAAAGCTAACTTCGACTGTGCCGAAGTTTTAATACACTTGAAAAACTTTACTCCAACCGATTTAACCGGTCAAATATATATTGGATATAGATATCAGATATTTAAAAATTTTAAATCGTTGATAATAAAAATTTCATACCATAAAAAAAACTTATCTTAGTAAAACACATTTTCCGACCGATCGGTCGTATGGCAGCTATATGCTATAGTCATCCGATCTTGATAAATTTTTTCAAAATTATGTGAAAGCTTATAAAACTTATATATACCAAGATTGGGGACGCTACGATAGAAAACAAAAAAGTTTTTCTCACTAGAACTAGTTTTTGGACCGATCGTTCCTATGGCAGCTATATGATATAGTCATCCGATCCGGCCGGTTCCTCTGCTCGTCGTCCTGATCAAGAATATATATAGTTTATGGGGTCGGAAATGAATATTTCTATGCGTTACAAACTTCTGGGCAAAATTAATATACACTTTTCAAGTGTATAAAAAAAAATTACTTATTTTTTTCGATTATTTTTTTAATTTTTTTCAAAATAATTTTTACTATTCATAAGACAATAGATTAATCATTTTTGAACTAAAACTAGTGGATTCTAAATCTTTTCGTGACTTCACATGCCGTAGAAATTTAAAAGTGGATCGGAAGATGAGGCCCTTATTTTGCCATGTCTTTTTAACTTATTTTACCTCTAACAGTCGCTAAGGCAGCTGCGGGCAGCTGGAACTATTTGAAATATGATACGGAACACACATATTTTGAAACTATGGCAAATAAAAAAATGTTTAATTTTGTATTTCCGTCAAAGTTAAAAAATGGTGATAAAATGGATAGTTGGTAAATAGCGATTTACTTGGAGTCAAACATTCTGGAGAGAAAATCGAAAGCGCTTTTTCCATATGGTTTTTTTTTTAGTTATTTATTAATTCTATAAAAAAAATAATACAAAACATTTTAGAATTCGATGGCTGTTCAAAAAGTTATTGCCCTGCCAATTAGGGTCTCAAAAAAAAGGTGATGACGTACTAGCCATGATTCCGGGACTCCAGGTTATCGGAAATGAAAACGGTAAATGAGATTATGATCAGAATTGATGTAATTCTGGCACCTACCTCAATCATATTTTTTAATTTTTTTTTTAATTGGCGGCCATTTAATTCCCCACAAATTCGTTCAATTTTTTTTTTTGTAATTTAGTGTAAAAAAATATTTAACGAGAAGGCAAAGCTAACTTCGACTGTGCCGAAGTTTTAATACACTTGAAAAAGTTTACTCCAACTGATTTAACAGATAAAATATATATAGGATATAGATATCAGATATTTAAAATTTATAAATCATTGATAATAAGAATTTGCTACCATAAAAAAACTTTTCTTAGTAAAACACATTTTTCGACCGATCGGTCCTATGGCAGCTATATGCTATAGTCATCCGATTTTGATAAAATCTTCCAGAATTGTGTTAACGCATATAAAACTAATATATAACAAGATTGGTGACGCTACGATGGAAAATAAAAAAGTTTTTCCCACTAGAACTAGTTTTTTGACCGGCCGTTTCTATGGCAGCTATATGATATAGTCATCCGATTTTGATCAATTTTTCCACAAATATATAAAATTATCTAAAACTAATATATACCAAGATTGGTGACGCTACGATGGAAAATAAAAAAGTTTTTCTCACTAAGACTTATTTTTCGACCGATCGTTCCTATGGCAGCTATAAGATATAGTCATCCGATCCAGCCGGTTCCGACATATTAGTTGCGTGCAGTAAAAAGAAGACTCTGTGCAAAATTTCAGCTCGATAGCTTTAAAACTGAGAGACTAGTTCGCGTAGAAACAGACAGACAGACAGACAGACGGACAGACAGACGGACAGACAGACGGACGGACGGACAAGCGGAAATGAACTCGGCTCGTCATCCTGATCAAGAATATATATAGTTTATGGGGTCGGAAATGAATATTTCTATGCGTTACAAACTTCTGGGCAAAATTAATATACACTTTTCAAGTGTATAAAAATGCTTTTCCACTTGATTGAGGTACGAGCCAGAATTACATGAATTCTGCACCGATTGCAACATGGCTTATCAAAATTGATTCAGTAGAACTGGTGCACTCATGTCTACCAGGTCAAAAAACATGGTTTCTACGTATAAAATACTTCTCATAGCAAAAACATTGTTCAACTTAAATGGCTATATTTGCATAACTATTTTAAATTTTTGAAAATGGTTTCAAAAGAATGAAAGGGGAATGTCCAAGCAATATTAATAATGCAAAACAAAAAACGCGAAAAAATGTAGTTTGAAGGTAGAAGACCCCCTTAAGCACTCGCATTTTTATCGCAAAAAAGATTGTGTGTGAGTGTTTTGTGATACAAATTGTCCCATTCGTTCTTAGTTCACTTGAACCCCGTTTACGAATCTTTCGCTAACAGCTCTTGATTTGGTCGGCAGGGATGGAATAAAAATATATTTTTTCAATGTGTGTTGATTTAAATTTAAAAAAATTAAATGGCGTACGAACAACTTTCGCGCCGAGTGTACATATATATCGTCACTCTCCCCCTTGGCCACCTTTCTTATGTGGAAATTTGAATATCCTGCGGTAATTTTCTACTATTTTTAGTACTTTGTTGCCCTTTTGAGCTGTCATTACGTCGGTGGCTTACAGTGTTTTCTGAGGTGGTATTTCGGAGGGGGGGTTAAGTGACTGGCACTGGCACTTTCGACACGGTATGGCGCATCTTATGTGGCATTTCCACGTTATTTTGTGTGTCTGCTAGGCAAGTTGAGTTACTTTTTATGGATAGAAAAAAACATTCAGAAATAGGAACTTGGCCAACTCTTCCAACTTTGATGTGAATTTTTGATTACTTCCCAAATAGCTAACAGCGCTCTCTCACACTTGCTCTCTTCCTCCACTGCAATTGTGCACTATTAGAGCTTCATGCGTTGATTGAGATATTAGCCAAGTTTGGGTCTCGTTTCGGCTCTAGTTAGACAGCAGTGTGGTATTACAGCGTTCAGAGGACATTCTTGATGAGGGCTTTGCCGTTGCGTGTGGCGTCCGTTTGCTCATTTCTGGCGCGTTGTTTGCCTGTTTGGCTTTTGAGGCAGGACAGGACCTATGTGCTGTGAGTGTGTGTGTGCGTGATAATTGCGCATAGTTCAGTTAAAGTTTTGCTAAAGTCTGCTCTTCTTCATGAAGATGAAGTTCCTTTTGGCCCAATTTATGCCAACCTTAAATTCCATTTTAAACGCAGCCAGAGAGAACGCAAAATTGCCATTAAAATGCATGTGTAAACAAAACGCCAGCTTGTGTCCAATTATGGTCAAAGCAAAGCACATAATTTGATCTAAACAAACAGCTCATTTTGGTCCTAACTGGACGAGGTGCGGCAGACTAAAAATAAAATGAAGACATTAGCGGTTCACTCAAATGACATGTTTCGACGTGGAGGGTCCGCGTGTTTGGCTGGGTGTCGGGACCATAAATAAGCAATAATAAAGGGCAACCAATCCCCAAGCCCCAAGCAGCTGGTTGCTTTTTTCTCTTTTAAACGCTCATTTTGGTGCGCTTTAGATTCGAGCGAACGATATAGAAACATGCAAACTTCCGGCGGAAGTCCACCAGTGCGATAGAGACAGCCGGCTTAGCCAGCACACATAGACACGAAAATGCCATTAACACACATACACATGCAAAGCCGTGCGAGTGAAGTTGTCTTTTTATGTGTTTGCGATAAATTTTCATTTCGCCAGGCTGCGCTTTTCCGCCGTAATCAGTTGAAGCCATACACACATAAATATTTTAACTGTCCCCGACAGAAAGCAATGGCCACCATCGCTTGCGGCAAATGCAAATTGCCATGTTCCTTGGACTGCCAGCCAACACTCAATCAAGGACCCGAGCCCATCAATTAAAGGTCATTTACATGTCAATGCAGCGGCCCTCCCGACGCGTCGGCCAAAACAACAAACCCCAAAGTTAAAGTTCGCGGTAATTGAAGCATTTTGCCCCACGTCATTCTTCAGATTTGTATCGCGCTGGCTAGCTTGCATGTGTGCAGGCAGGCTGAGGGGAGGGCCAGTTGCCTCCCTAATGGTCGCTGAACCCTTCTCTAGTGCAAAATACTTGTGTTCCGAAATTGCATTTTTGTTGTTACCAAATACTTTGCAGTTTGTAATTTTTACTGAGTTGTAATTTGTTAAGTGCCAGGACTCGAGAGGGGATGGACTCTTGACTCCTTTCAGTTTCAGTTCGACGTTTTTCGGATGAAGTCATTAAAGCCATGAAAGGACATGGGTATTTGCAGTTAGTTTTTTTTTTTTTTTTCTGGGTTTTGGATTATTTAGCTTGGGAAGGATTTATGTATGTATATAAAATGTCAGTCATTTCAGCATTTTTTGACTTACTTTAACCAACTGCATTTCAACCGGCTCACAGTGGGGTATTTGACTCTTAATCTGTAGTTTAATTACAACATTTTTTTTTAGTCTGTATGTCTGTAGCTACTCTCACTTGTCCTTCAGTTTTAAAGCTATCTAGCTGACATTTTGTAAATAGTTTTCTTTTTAACTTTCTTCAAATAATTTTATGTTTGTGTGCTTATTCAGTAAAATGAATGTTTTGTCACCGCCTTCATGAGTGTTTTCTCGTCCGCATAAATCATTTGTAGGTAAGCTTTTAGATGTGATCCCCACTGAATCCACCAACTTAATTTTTTTTGTCGGATTAATCAATAATTTTAGATTCTCATAAAGTTTAGTTTAGCTGCCGACTTGAGCCGAGCTTTGTGCTAGAAGCTCCAGACCAAACGTTCCCCTTGCTTAAGGCTACGTTTTTATACCCGTTACTCGTAGAGTAAAAAGGGTATAGTAAGTTCGTGCAAATGTATGTAACAGACAGAAGGAAGCATTTCCAACCCCATAAAGTATATATATTCTTGATCAGCATCAATAGCCGAGTCGATATAGAAAAGTTTCCGCCCCCGTAATTGGAAAAATTCCTCATATCTCCCACAATTTTGAAAATAGATTTATCAAACCTTCTAGACATTTATTTTAACCATCATTACTTATCGATCCGCCATACATAATTTCCCGATCAGATGAGCTATATAGTTGTGATCTAATAAAATATTCTGAAATAAACCTAACCCTGAGTATCGGGTATATCGAAGTCGAGCAGGACCGACTTCAACTTACGGTCTCGTTTTGTTATGTTCATGTGTTTTTGCTTATGTCTTTTTGAGCTGTGTTAGTTATTATCAGGGTTCGTAAAATAACACACATTTTTCTTTACACGCAAGATATTAACACAAAGTAAAATATACAAGCTGTAAAAAATAATTATTTTCAGACATGAAAATACAAAATTTTACATATGGAAAAAAAATTTTTTTCGAGGTAGAAAACCGATGTCGAACTGCTTGCCTTGACGTGAGGATTGCATCAAAAAGAAATGAGTCTAGAGTGCCTGCTTGATAAGTGAACAGCTGTTTCCACTTCTGTTCCCTCTTGCCTCTATCCAAGATGTTTTCTGTCAATTTTTGGATACAAAATAGTGTTTCTGTTTGAATCAGTCAGGCAAGACTTTCGCATGCGAATGTGGTTGGAACCCAGGGTCTATGACTGGGATACTTTGCTCATCGCTTGGAATTGTCACTTCTTCTTGTTACCAATTTTAAATATGCCATTTTGCTTAAGTTCCCCGCATTCCAATTTGGCATCACATTAATGCCAAATGTCAACGAACTAAGAGCAAGCAAATGAGGTTTTGTATCATGATGCCGCCTGCTGCGCTACCAACTTCGCTTCGCCTTTCCTTTTGGCTTGCACCACACTGATTTGCATTTTCGGCATTGTTTTGGCCCGCTGATGCCAGCCACGCCTACTACTCCCCATTATCCCACTCTTGCATTCCACGTCGGCAATTTATGTGTTGCATTGTTTATGACAGATTTATTGCAACTTAATGACACGCGACCGTGATTTATATAGCCGACACAAATATGCCAGTAAAATGTCAAAGGGAGCTAACGCAAGCCGCTGAATGGGGACTCAAACATCTTTAGAAAAAAACAAAATAAAAAATGCCATTCAAACTTAATAATTTGATAAGTTTTGCCCAAGTCGAGCTGCAGCTGAAATCATTTTCTATGGCCTGACAGTTGACATTTATGCAGATGCCTGCCAACTTCTTCACTCAGACTACTTACTTTTAGTCCTTTGCCGTTGTCCTGCCCAGTCCCTCTGCGGGTGTTGTAATTTTTATAATGAGAAATTGTCAGCGCATAAAATGAAGTCCAGGCAACGACAGCTGACACAACTCCCATTCCCATCCTCCCGCCGCGTTGTTGTTAAATTAAAGCTTTTTGCACTTTTACGCGTCAGCTACTGCCCATCGTATTCTTTGTTGTCGTTGTCGCTTCCCGTTGCTGTGCGTCTCTTATACATAATGAGTACGCGGCCTCCCTTTTGGCCTGGCCAAGCAAATATTTATATGCCAACAATTGTTGATTACAAAAAAACGAAGCCAAGTGAAAACTGAAGAAGGCAAAAGCAAAAAAGTTCCTTTGCAAATTGTACTTTGCTTGATTTTAAAACTTTTTTTTTTTGTAAGTAGGTTGAAATAAAACTCAATTTTTCAAGGTTCAATGCTCAGAACTTGGCTTTTGTTTGTATTATTTTGGACAAAAAGGTCATGTGAAATATATATTTAGTGCAAGCATTCGGCGGTATATTTACCTCGATCCTTTGCGTGTTGACTTGAAAAATGGCAGCACTTTTGGAGGTCAATTCATATATTTCAATTAAGGTTGAACATGCAAACCATAAATAATAAATGGAAATCTGAAAAGCCAAGCTGAATTAAGCCATAACAAAGATGGCATACCCTAAAAAAAAGTTTCAAAAGTAATTTTGTTAATCGTTGCAATGGAAGCTTTATAAGTGGATTAAGTATGCAACTAAAAGTAAATACAATAAAAAACATGACGGGTTTTACACGGTAAATTTTTTTAACGTTTATTTCTTTTTAAACCATATTTTGTTAAAATTAGATAAAAACAATGGTAAGTTTTTTGATAACTCCGTGATAGTTAAAACAAAGCAAAAAAATACCCTATTTCGGGTCCTAGGAATCAAACTGCATCATTTGTTTTTTTGAGTAATCGCGTTGGTTTCATACAACATATTTTTTGAAGTTCTTTTTTATCAAGCTAAAAATTTGCTGTAAACCACAAAGAGTCTTAAGTCTTATTATTGTTATATGTAAACTTATACTACCTTTTCAGACTTTAAAAGTAATGTTTAAAAAACTGTCCGAAACTGAAATAAAGTAGTTTTTATTTTTTTGGTGCATTCGCAATCCCGTGATTATAAGCCTTAAACTTCACATAGTATCCGTGAAATTTTTGTCGCGATCGATTTGATTTAAAACCTTCCGCACTGCAGTTTTTGCTCATTTTCGTGCCGGTTTAGCTAAGCACGGTCACTCACGAAAAAAGTCCGTATGTTCGAGTCCCGCCCCTTTTTTTTTTGTAGTTTTTTTTTTTAATGGGTTTTCAATTGAATCGAAATTCATCGAATAATGAAATCAATTAGCTGATCTTTACCAACTTCTCGAGATTTAACGGAATACATTCTTTTTAGTTTAGTCAAGATATTGAAAAAAATCGTGTTTCCTTTCCGCCGATCGTACTTATGGGAGCTATTTGATGTAATTTTCTTAACTTTAAAAAGAATTGCTGAAACATTTGAAAGAAGATAAGATGCAGAAAGGTTAAGTTATGCGTTCAGCTGAGACACTTGATCACCGATAAGATTTAAGAAACAATATCTAATACTTGGCTGTACAAAATAAATATTTAAAAAGAATCGCTACATACCGTTATGAATATTATTGTACAGGGTTAAAACAGTTCTGCTGAATGCTCCCACTGTCTGACCAAAACTTATTTTCCCACTGACTGTTCTCAATTACACTTAATTTAAAAAATTGATTCCGCATCAATTCAGAACCGTTTTCGGTTTCGTGTTCTTCCGTGTGAAATGTTTTCGGAATTACTTTCATTTTAATTTCATACGTAATTTTAGTGGTTCCTGTATAATTTATCAATTAGTAATTGCGAAATAACCAGGGCAGCCATTCAGCTTTTTTTCGATCCCGGAATTCCGACTTTTCTTTTACTGTGAACCGAACTTCTTGCGGAAAAATGTTTGAACCAAAACTTGTTCCGAACCAATCGTTTGGATCTTTTCAACGAAAGATACAAGATTTAATTGAACAGGCTTTTACCACCTGAAAATTTATTTTATCTAATTAAAGAATAGACAAACAATTACTCGAAGACATACTTATTATAAATTTAAATTTAAACTCAATGAAATTACGTTTAAGTAATCAAAAACAAATCAATTCCAAATATTTGTATAATTTTAAACAAATGAATTGATTTTTTATTCAAATTGGTTAATACTTGGGCCGAAACAAGGTTCACACCATAACCTTAGCACAAAAACCTTAAACCCTATTTATTGATTTGGTTCGAACACGCGAGCCGGAACTCCGCAATGCTGATGATTGATTTTTATTCCTACTATATTAAATTCTATACTATTAAATGTCCGGAACCGAACACTCGGAACCGGTTTGGTTCAAGTTTTTGTGATGCCTAAACCGAAATAGGAGCTGAACCCCGTTTGAAATGAACACAAGAGCTCGAACAAAACCTGTTCTTCCTATTCAAAGTGTTCCATTCTACAAATAAAAATTCGAGTACAGAATCAAATTTTGCACTCTGATTTTGAAAAATATTCGCCAAGTATGTACACAAATTCATATGAAAAACAAAAAAGGATTTTTGTTAATAATCAACTGGAAATTTTCCATATCCATTTGGACTGGATATTATTAATATCTTTTTGTTTCATCCATTTTAGATTGAATAATGTTTTATTGATCTTAGTTTTGCATTCGATTGAGCTGAAAAATGACCAAAGGATATGAAAATGGATATTTTAATATGTAAAATTTGCCTCTTGCAATATGCCAGTCAAAGTCATGCTGTGGCGGTGCCAAATTCTAAGAAAATATAGTTCTGTTCCTTAGATTCTCCAAACTTTTGTATATATGTCAATGGTCCGCGCGCCGCTATCTTCTGTGTATATAAAAATTCTCTTTGGCGGCGACGTCAGCACACCGATAGGCAATGCGGTTTCGCTGCCACTGCGCCTGAGCTCAATGAATCAGTTGTTTTGAACTGCAGTACGCGGTGAGATACTTTACTAAAAATTAGAACAAAACGAACTATGTAAAAAAAAGAACTCAAAGAGCGCAAATGACAGCGAACAGCGAATTACAAATAAAATTCCAATTACAGAGCTGGTTAACTTTTTAAATAAATATACCCTCTGTCAGGGTATATAGCCATAAATTTTGGGCTGTTTCCTTAGTCTAGTATCTCGTGCATATGAATGCTAATGAAAATGGATTTATGCGTGCGGCGAAAGCTTCTTTTTCCCATGGAACCTGATGGCGGTTTATGCGTGTGCGACTTACTTCCTTTCTAGTGGCAAACAAGACCACCGCACAATAGGTAATTAACACGCTGTACACCAACATCAAGCCCAGCACACCCAACACAACCGACAACCAACACGAAGAACAATGCATAAATCTACTTTCCTGGTTCAATGCGCCGGTTGCGGTTGGCAAGTTGATTAGAGAAGAAGAAGAAAACCCCAAGCGAGGGAGAACTAGTTTCTGTTTTCTAACATAATGGGAAATCGAAGCCGTAACAAGCAAAAACCAACCACTTCAAGTTCTTTCTAAAAAGCAGCAAGAGAAGCTTAGAAAGTGCCAAGTGTGTGAAATCAAAGCAGGGCAACGCATTTGAAAGGCTTGAAAACCAAAGAAGCAACCAAGCGCAAATTATGCTCATGAAACATGGAGTCACAATTTTGATGCATTGTAGATATATATATAGAGATAACATCCGCCGACAGATATATATATTCAGCACTCTAATGGGCCAACAAAAGTCGACCGGCTGAAATGTTGTAGACAAAAGAAAGCTTGAAGAACAGAAGTGGCATGAATGCGAAACAGACCCAAATGCATATTCAAATAAATTAGCAACATAACAAAGCCGTAGTGCTATGGAGAAGCGGCTCCAATGTAATTATGTAAAAATGCAGGGCGCATGCATTTCCACCCTCCGCACCCGCAATCCTATATGTGAGTGCGAGTGTCTGCCTCGGCACATTTGCACATTTCTTTATTAAAAATGAAAACGAGTTGGTGGAGCCATAAAAATTATGCATGCCGTACTTTTATTAACATCCATTGAGAGAGCTGCCGTCAGCTCTAAACAGCGCTCATTATGCCAGACTGTGTTGTCTATTTAAAATTAAAATGCTCTGCTTTTTGTTTATGTGTTTTTCTTCCATTTTTTGTATTCAGCAAAGAACCAAAATTGCCACATAAAACTGAGGCAGCCGTCGACGGTCTGCCACTTCAGTGATTTTCAATATGAATTTGCCAGCCATATAGAACCGAGCCCCTTCCACCCGCCGCCCCACTTCCCCATTTCGTTGAGGAGTTGCAATTGCTGAATGCATGTTATGGCATGGTTGGATGAATATGAGTGCAACAAACATAATGTGTTGCTGCAGCGATGGACTGCGGTGTTCAGCCTATGCAAATTAGCAGGCAAACGAGGGTAGTTTCAGAAATAACTCACCAAGACGTGGTAGAAAATACATACGCATAATTTTACAGTTACGAATTCAGTTACACCTACTGTCCATTAGTTTGCAAATTTCCGTCTCTCTCTGCAGCAGCAGGTGAAGCAAAATACCAACATTTAATATCGTGAGTTTCAGTTTTGAGCCTTTAAAACAAAAACACAAGAACACGACAAAACACTAAGAACACAACAAAACACGACACAATCTGACACTTCTTGACTCAACAGTATGAAAAAAACATAAAATTCAACTGGACAAAATGTACTATATAAATATCTTTTAATTTCATTTATCGGCTGTTGATCAACTAATTTAAAAATGAGCAGGCAAGGTTTAATACACTTGCAAAGATTCCCTCCAACTGATTTAACCGCTAGCTAGAATATATATAGGATATAGATATCAGATATTTCTGAATTCAAAATCATTGAGAATCAAAATTCGAACACGCTACCATAAATAAAAAAGTTTTCCTAGTAAAACACATTTTCCGACCGATCGGTCTTATGGCAGCTATATGCTATAGTCATCCGTTTTTTCTAAATTTTTCCAGAATTATGTAGAAGCATATGAAACTAATATATACCAAGACTCACTAAGACTTATTACGACCGATCGTTCCTATGGCAGCTTTAAAATATTGTCATCTGATCCGGCCGGTTCCGACATATTAGACAGACGGACGGACGGACAGGCGGAAATGAACTCAGCTCGTTGTCCTGATCAACAATGTATATAGTTTATGAGTTCGGAATGAATATCTCGTGTAGTGTTTACCAAATTTTTGACAGAACGTGTGTTGTGCGTGTTGAAAATATGCAATTCGTGTTACAGTCATGTCGTGTTCAAAAAATTCGACACCCGCCTAACTCTAATAGATATACCTTGCAAAATACAACAACAATAAACTACAATCGTATCAGTAAAATCTTAATTGTTTTTATTGTAGCTTGGCCCATGGTGGAATTATAAATGGTGTGGCGGTGACGGAAATATTGTAAGTTTTGAGCTTTTGCTTCATGCGCGACAATGAGTGCGAGAGTAAGGGCGAGAGTGTGATTGACTGACAATAAGGTAAAGTATGAAGTGAAAGCTTTGAGTGATTGCCACACCAGTAATAATTCCATCATGGCTTGGCCCAAGGTGTATCTATAATTGGTGCGGCGGTCATTCAAAAGCTTTTATTTCATGGCTTACATTGTCTGTCTCACTCTTGCGCATTTAGCAAAAAGCTTCAGGTTTAAAAATTGTAGTGTACGCCATACCTGTAATGGATACATCCAAGATGTATCTAACAAGGTGTGGCGTTTAGTAAAATTTGTGAACTCAAAAGCTTTAGGTAACTGGGCAAGAGTGAGACAGACTACGTTTGCATGAAAGTGTGTGTGTGTGTGGCTGTGTGTGCGTTACACGAACCCACCCACTCGCTCAAGCGTGGAGTGACCGTACGCGTCGAATGTCATAGGCACACACTAAAAAAATGCAGGTGTCAATTGAAATGCACGCACATGTTTTTGAATGTATGTGTGTGTAAGTCGTACGCGCATACATGTGCGCATGGAGAACAGCCGTGCGTGGACCAACCGTTCACGTCAAGTGTTGCTCACTGACAATATGTAAGCTATGAAAATTGAGCTTTTGCCAAACCGCCACACCTTGTTAGATACATCTTGGATTCATCTTGGCTTGTCCGATGCGCAGAGAGCAAAGAGTGTAATGCGCGCCGAGCTTTACAAGCATCGAACACTCACACATGCCCCAGTTCATAATTGTGTTAGTTGGGCACCACTGGTCTAAAAAGAAAGTTGAAAATTGTTTTTTAAGAAAAACTTTAATTTCGTAAAATAAATTCTCCTTGAGTAAGCAACTTCTTTACCCTTCGCCCTAAAAAACAGAACCTTTGTCTAGAGAGCAGGAGCATTTTGGAATTCAATCTTTTTTAAATACAAATTTATTAGTCACACTTAACTATAAAGAAGACGAACTATATGCAATATTCACAAAGTCCAGCTGCTTCAGGCTCTAGATGAAACGAAGCGGCACCTATTTAAAAAGATATTTCCCCCTTCAGAACTTTGAAAAGATAATGCTGAGTCAATACCGTTCGAATGTATCTAAAATTTTGGAAGAGATGAGGCATTTTTCAAAGTTGCGGGGCGGTATGGGGCGTGGTCAAAGTAAAAAATAAACTTGATCTGCCCGCAGTTATAAGGAGTTTATGCTTTATACAATTTAATCCTGCAATTCTGACCGGACAAACGGTCGGACAGGCGGACTAGGCTATATCGACTCTGCTGTTTCTTTTGATCAAAAAACATATTCTTTATAGGATCAGAGATGATTCTTTCTGGTTGATACATACATTTGCTTAAACTCAATATGTACCTTCGGTACAAATATAAAAACATTTCAGTTAAGTCGTACTAGGATACGTAGGTCTTAGAATTTTTTATCAGTTAACCTTTGTGGATTTATTAAGTGTGTTATTTAGCCCTCCCATTTTAATACGGTTCTGAAAGAATAAAAGTGTATTTTGTGTTGCATTTTTATAGTTTGCTTATAACTGTTGTTTATAACTTATATAATTTTAATATATGTTAAGCCATTTATGTGTTTTGTTTTTTCAATGCCCTGTATACAAAAATAAAATAAAAAAACAATTTTGCACAGATTTACTTTTTAAATGAGAATCATTTTTTCTGCTGATGTGCAATAGTTATTTACTTAACAAATTAAGTGCTTAAAAAAGACCTATCGTTAGTGTAGTTCTAGTTAATTTATTCACTTTTAGACAAGGTGTTTTATTGCAAAGATGTCACAACAATTTTACAAAAGCAAACATACAATTCAACTACTTTCCGCTTGGTTTTTCCTTATTTGATTAGAGGTGATGTTTGTGTGTTATTGTTTATTGTAACAAGCCTAAAGATGTTTAGTAAAAACTTGTTAACGCAGCAATAGAACATCGCTGCAGGCAATGTGGGGACTACCCTCATACATATACATATGTATGTTACGTAAGAATTATGTTTTAAAATGTGCAAATATTTAATACACAAAAATCACAATCAAATCTTTCCAATGCTCTTCCTGTAAGACCTTTGCAATTGGATTACAAAGTTCCTGAACGGTTGTCAGTTTGGATAACTGGCAATTTGCATGAGACTAGCAATTAGACATTTTTGGGGTTGAAAAGGGAAATAAACACACAAAGATGATCCGATGAATTTGCACAAAGTGGAACTTTGGCCATGCATATAAATAAACAAACAAAATACAAATGCAAAGTTCTTTTCATATTTATGACTCTGGCCCAAAATATATTCCACAAAAGTTTATTTTTCCCTAAAAATAATCAAATTACAAAGTCTGACCCAAGACGACTGTCCTGACAGTTTCCTACATACAGCCATAGACACATGTATGCGAGTGTATGTGAATGTGTGTTGGCCAGAAGATACATTTGGGTTATTTATATGAAAAACATTTGGCCATTGATTTGAATCAAGCTTTAGTTCTTAATTATTTTCTTGTATAAATAGAAAAACCAGAAAATGGCATATAAAAATCCATTTGCACTACATTGATTTTGTGTGATTTAATTCGAAATGTGCAATATGGAAAGCAGATAGAGAGAAATTTTTAATTTAATCAAAAGTCTAAGATATAAGATGTCAACAGGACACTGGATTAAAGGTTGCTTGACCAAGAGACTTCTGGAGCAGCGAGGTAAGGATTAAATTTGAAACTGCTCTGCAAACGCTTTGAAAGCGTTTAAAGTATAGAACTTACTGGCTCATGAAGTATTTTCTGCCGGATGCCAGGTTTAATAAGATTACATATTTCATTTTACAATTTCATTTGATTAACAATTAAACAGAACAACACCCAGATAAAAAGCAAATCGTAAATTAAATATTGCTGTATTCAGATTAAAGTAAAATCATATTTATTTCATATATACGCAAATATGTATTGCTTAACTTTGTTAAATATTTTTTTTAATTATGAGTAATGTTAATTTTAAGAGGTTCTCATTTTAAAAATAAAGTTTTGTATGTTACTTTTAAAATTTTGAAGGGTTAAAGGTTGTTGCACGTTGCTGGTTTTGGGCTCCCCAACCAGTTATGGCATGGCAGAAAACCAATGTTGAAGAATAGTTGAACCTTCCGAAACAGCTGTATGGTTATCCAAAGCCTCATTTCCCTGTAGTATTTTCAGTCGCCGCCCGCCTGGAGAATGGCAGCCGGGTTCTGACTGCGACCGGCGCCCACCTTACCAGCTCCCATACCAGATTTTATATGGGATGTCCTCAAATCCGTAAGGTACTGCCAGGCGGTCGCCGGAAATAACTAACCGTATGGCAGGCGGTTTGGGCTACTAATATGGCAGGCGGAATAGACTGTTCATCGGGCAGTCGGTTGTATCAAACAAAAGACCAAACCAAAAGAAAAAACAAAATTCTGTGTTTTTATACCCTTGCAGAGGGTATATTAAAATTGTCACGATGTTTGTAACGCATAGAAGGAAGCATCTCCGACCCCATAAACTATATATATTCTTGATCAGCATGACGAGCTGAGTCTATATAGCCATGTCCGTCTGTCCGTCTGTCCGTCCGTCTGTTTCTATGCTATCTCCTCCCTCAGTTTTAGAGCTATCTTGACCAAACTTTGCAAAAAGTCTTTAAATACACATAGGCTGCACAAGTTACGGTCCCCCAGATCGTATGTCAACTGCCTGCAGACCTCGCGTGATCTGCTTTCGCGTGCTCGCTGTATGTGCTTCTCTCGACATCGGTCGATGTTTCGTCAAAGTTAAAAGTGACCCATGCTCTCTCGCGTGTCCCACTGTTCAAAGCATTGTGACCTGGTAGTCCGTCGGAACTCCACTAAAGCTTTGGGGTATCTTTCCTCTACGTGCATTATTATTTTGTTAATGTATTTAAAATGCGCTGCGACTACAAAGAGTTCAATTCAAAGAGTTCTGGCAGTCCTGTTTCGAGATGATTTGCATATGTCGGCGTAGTTGAATTCATCGTCATCGATAAAAAGTGAAAAGAGTGGTGGGATAAGACAACCCTGCATTAGTCCTACATTTGTTTGAAACCAGTCAGACCGTTTCAGCTGTACAAACTCTGAAAACCTTTCGCATCTTTGTAGAGAGTTCAATAGTTTTCGAATCTGACATGCTCTATTGATCGTATGAAATGCTGCTTTAAAATCTTTGAAAAATAGATAGAGTTTCCTTTTCGCCTTTAAAGCAGCTTTTGCTATTGAACTCAATACAAAAATGCTGTCCACAGTTTAATATCCTTTCCTAAATCCCGATTAGTTCTCACTTAGTAGACTATTTTGTTGGACGAAATCGTTTTTTTTCGGGCCAGTAGAATAGCTGCGAATGTCTTCGCCATTCCATTTAGAAACAAATTCCTCTATAATTTCCTGCTTCCTTTGGAATTTACCTTGTATTAAAGATTTGACAAACGACTTTATCTTAAAGCATTAGACCACTGCGCTTTCGCGGGATAACGCTGCAATTCACATATTTACCTAACCCAGTCATTTGTTAAGCTCTCAGAGTATTCAAGGAGGCATACATTGCAAGACCATTGCCAAGAATAGCGATGTACTGGGTTGGAGTCCTCTTCCAAGCATGTCTTTTGGATCTTTTTTGCATTATGATTATTTCTTTCAATGTACTATGGATCCAAAATAGACTTTTTTGCAAACTCTCCCAAAATAAAAATAATTTTAGATATAGTTTGACCAATTTTTCTTTCTAGAAGAAGAGTTTTAATTTTTTAGAAGTTAAAAAATATTATGAAAACGTATTTTTTTTAACATACGAAAGTAGTTTTTGTTCAAAATTAAATCATATACTACGTTTATGCTACCAAAAAATCATGCAAAACTATTTTCCTTAATTATTCATTTTCATAAACATGGCATACTTAGAAGTGCAAATTAATAATTTTTTTATTTTTGCATAAACGTACACCCAGAGAAATCTAGCACGATTAGGCAAGACTGAAATCGGCTTTAATTTAGTTTTTTTTCGTCTTGAATTTTCAAGAAGAAATTTGCTTGAAATCGAGAATACTTGTACGCTCGATTTCAATTTGGTAGCAAGGGAGGTGAGGCGTTCGCAAACGAGAGCATTTCGTTCTCTCGCTCTCAGGCAACTTTGTTCTAAAATGCTTACTTTCAAGAAGATCTATTCTTGAATTCGAGAATAAATCATGCTTGATATAAAGCCGACTAAATTTAAAACCGAGCAGATCGAGCTTAAAAATTCATGCTTGATTTCAGTATTTTCTTTTTGGATCGAAGAAGATTCTGTCTTGCCGAACTTCTGACACGAAATCTGCTTGATATCAAGCACGATCTGCTCGATTTTTTCTCTGAGTGTTGTAATAAAGAGAGATGATATATCTTGATATATATCAGCTGTACGAGGAACCATGCTCACTTTGGTGTTGTTGGTACACTTGTTTTTTCAAATGTTATGCAAACATAACATTTACATGACCTCGAGCCGGCTAGTCCCAATTTCTAAGCAAATAGAAAGGTCGATAAACACTTTTAACAAATTGATTTTGAAAGTATATATATTACTTTAAGGTATTTTCACAATGATTTTTCAAGATTGCAAGCATTTTTAAATGGAGATTTTTAATCATGGTCTTTGATTGATTTTTCATCAGTGTAGATATGGTGTAAAGGTGGTTAAACTATTCGATAGAGGCAATGTAAATTTATGCCTAACCAATGCTCTAGCACAATTTTTTGTTGCTTACATTTTATGCAGTATGCAGAATCAAGGAAATAGTCGTCGTGACTTTAATATAAATTTCTTCTATATTCTGCTTTCTGCTTTTTTTGCAAAAAGCATACAAATATAATTATTGTAATTATAACAAGATATGGAACTTCGGTGTGATTATTAACGTTTTTTTATTTAATAATTAACAAACTTTATCTCAAACAACTTACAACTCCCCTAACTAAGGATTGAACGAACACGAACCAACTTGGTCTTTCTTTCGGTCTGCTTCAAAGACACTTGAATTGCAGATTATGGCCAAGACTTGCCCTGCACTGCTAAGTAGCAGTCAGCTTAATTAAATTAAGCGTACATACAGTCACAGGAGCTAAGGGCGCGGTCTCATGAATACGACATTACGTATGCGTTAAAATTTAAGTGGCTTACACACACGACACGTCTGGGAGGATGGAGCCGGGTCGCTCGGCTTGTTTGCTACGTTTTGCATACATATGTATGACATAATTAGTGTCATAATAACGACAACTTTTAACACATATGCAGCGCCACTTGTCTAGGCAAAGGGGTAAAAAAACAAGAAAACCTTTTTCAAAAGTCACTGAAGAAATGGCGAGGCGTGCTCATTTGAAATGTTAATAAGATGCCTGGCACCCACTTACCCACTCACTCACTAATTTGCATATTTTTCACGCTTCTTTCTCTTTGCAGTCATATACTTAAAAATACATTTAAAATGTACTATAAACTGCAGTAGACATCAAATACTTTCTCCTCACCCCAAGGACTGAACGTTACTCAAAAAAGGTAAGTAAAACAAAAAATGTTTTTGTTTAGTTCTCATAAATATTCATTGAAAGTTATAAGCGTCAAAAAGAACTTGATTTTTTTTTTTGTATATTTAAAACTTATTAAATAATTTAAAAAAAAAATGCAGTTTCTGCGGTGGTCTATTTAATTGAGCGTAGAAAACATGACAAACGTAAATTAATTGCGTATAATAAACACGATCAGGGGGAAGGGGATGAAATGTGCACATTAAATGGGAGAGATATGCAAAACAGCAATTATTTTCCATAAATAAAGAGCAAACAACAACAAAAAAGTACATACAAACACTCACACAACACTTCTAAAGTTTTGCAACACATTCCCCCAAGAGTTCATAACTTTTATCACTCACTGTCAGGCGCAGTGCACCTACCCACACACACACACACACTGAGCAAAATGAATGAGGCACTTGTTGTTGGCATTGTTTTATTTTCGCCTCACACATTGCACAATGCGAAACGCATTGTGACAGCCATTTTTTATATGTCAACGAGGGAAGCATAAAAACAGAATGAACTACGAGGGAGGAGGGAAAAGTAATCGGCAATTAAAGAAGCGTCCTACCAGTAACATTTTGAGAAAAATATAAGAGTTAGGGGCACATGATTTTACATGATCGAGTTTCTTTCAAATTTGGAAACTTTTAGTTGCAGATGACATGCTTCAGTTTTTTCATTTTAATCAATTTATTTTCTCATTAGATGCATTTCTAATCGCTTATTATACTTATTATTATAAAAAAATATTTTTACAAGAGCGTACGCTCGATTGTGATCTTTTTTGTGGACTTTTAAATGATATTCTTCTGATCAATATTTAAGGCCGAACTACCAAAAAAAAACTAATAACGAGAAGGCAAAGCTAACTTCGACTGTGCCGAATTTTTAATACACTTCCAAAAGTTCACTCCAACTGATTTAATCGGTAGAATATATATAGGATATAGATATCAGATATTTATAAATTCAAAATCATTGAGAATCAAAATTTGATCGCGTTACCATACAAAAAAATCTTTTTTTAGTAAAACACCTATTCCGACCGCTCTGTCCTATGGCAGCTATATGCTATAGTCTTCCGATTTTTATAAACTTTTCCAGAATTATGTGGAAGCATATGAAACTAATATATCTCAAGATTAGTGACCATACGATGGAAAACAAAAAAGTTTTTCTCACTAGAACTAGTTCTTAAACCGATCGTTCCCATGGCAGCTATATGCTATAGTCATCCGATTTTCATAAATCCTTCCAAAATTGTGTGAAAGTATATTAGACTACTATAAACCAAGATTGGCGACGATAGGATGGAAAACAAAAAAGTTTTTCTCACTACAACTAGTTTTTTCACCGACTGTTTCATTGGTAGCTATAGGCTATAGTCATCCAATTTTGATCAATTTTTCGGAATTGTGAGGAAACATTTAAAACTTGTATATACTACGATTGGTGACACTACGATGGAAATCAAAAATGTTTTTCTCCCAAAAAATTATTTTTCGACCGATCGTTCCTATGGCAGCTATAAGATATAGTCATCCGATCCAGCCGGTTCCGACATATTATTTACATGCAGTAAAAAGAAGACTCTGTGCAAAATTTCAGCTCGATAGAAACAGACAGACGGACAGACAGACGGACGGATGGACAAGCGGAAATGAACTCAGCTCGTCGTCCTGATCGAGAATATATATAGTTTATGGGGTCGGAAATGAATATTTCTGTGCGTTACAATCTTCTGGGCAAAATTAATATGCACTTTGCAAGTGTATAAAAATAAAATCGGAGGATCATATTAATAAGTTCACACACACTCTATTACACTGGGCAGCACCAGTCTCATCGGCGACTGGTTTTTGAATTGTTTTTATGAGTTTTGAGATTGGTTAAGGAGATAAAACCGACAGCTCTGAGATATCTGTTAGGATGTATGAGGCGGAGAATTTCAGTCTTAGAAGACTCAGAGCGGGGCACATACTGAAGAAGTGTCAGGCAGACAACAACTGGACTCTAATGTCAGCATTGCAGTAATCCGCTTGGGTTGGCTTTTAAAGGATCGTTTTTTCTTGGTGTATTTTCTTGTCCCTTCTAGCGATTTTGCCATTTATTCATCAACCAATAACATTTTGCCCCACTCTCGTAAGGAAGACACTTATCAAACTGTCAACTTGATTACAAACTAGACTCTATACATTTGTAGCCAACTATGAGTATTCCTTTACTTGTCTTACAAGTGTCACATGCATATATTATGCGTCGAACAGCATAAGAATTTAATTAAATTTGCAGAAAAGTTAACACAAGCAAAAAAAAACCTAAAATATTTAAAATTATTCTCACATGCTTTTTTGTTTTGGAATGGCCACTGGTCCAGCTTCGGAGCGAACTTAATTGGTTTTCACCACCAACCAAGCGAGGGCCAAACTGCGGCCCTGGCAATGGTGGCCGTTTCGCGTGACCGCAAATTAAAACAAAAGTTCCACCGCCAGAAGAATGGGCGGATAAACATTTAAATTGCATTTGGCAGGCGTTTTGATCTGCCATTAACCGTTCCAGTTCATCAACAACAACGTCAGTTGATTTGGCTTTATGTAAATTTATTGTATAAATAATTTATTATGGCGGCAATAACTTGCCAATTTAAATGCGCAATTAGTTTAATTGATGCGTCCCAGCCACCTTGTCGATGTATTTGTCAAATAAATATTACAATTTGGTTGCCATGTTGACAGGGCTGCGTGTGGCATAATTATGCAAAAATTTGCCCAACAAGCGACTGCAATTAAAATTAAAAATTAACCAAATATTTTCACAGAATTTATTTGCGCACACAAAATTAACACCCGCATGCACATTAAAGCTCATTAAATTTGCATTTACATATGAAATGCATAGTTTCAACGCCAGTTCTGGAAAATATTCAATATGAAAATGCATGCTTAGCTTTGCATGTGAATGAAATTTTATGCGTGTTACCATTAAATTATTTTGGTGGGTTTTCAAGTGTCAACGCCAGTAGCCGCATGGCCAGCATGTTAGCAATGCCCCAACTGGCATAGGCAGTGGCAGAAATTGTGGCTAACAATTAGGCGAAATGTGCATCCATGTGTGTGTGTGTGAGGATTATTACAGTTGTTGGCCTTAATATTAAAATGTAATTAAAATGAAATTGCCTGTAGGGATTTTAATATCAAAAACATATTGCAATTTGGTTGTCTCCCTTTCGATGGTGCGTTTGGGGATCGAAAGTCATACACAGATAACCTGCTGAACCATGTGAGAATCTTTGTAACTTTGTTCTTGTTCCTTGATTACTAAATGATCATCAATTGTGTCCCAGAAACAATTACTTTGATACAACAAAAAGCAGTAAATAAAATATTTTTCTTCGATCATAAGTAAAAGTAAATTAAGTTTAAGTCGAAGTCGAAAAAAAAACATAATAACCTGCAACGGTTTCCCTCTATCTCGCGTCCTAGGAATCGAACTGCATCATTACTTTTTTGAGTTATTTTAAAGTTTTTTACGAAGTTAATTTTTTTTGAAAGTTCCAAAAAATCATATCTAATTCTCGGGAAATCTAAATAAACAGACTTAAATGTCCATTAACTTTCTACATTTACATAGTTTCAATATCCATTGTCCATTTAAGATTAACTGTCATTTAACTGCCTTAAAAAACTGAACGAAACTTATACACTTTGCAAGTGTATAAAAATGTTTTTGAAATGTAATCTTAAATAATTTAATTCAATTATATCAACAGCACCTCAGCACGGCTTTCTTAAAAACTTGCTTGTGTGTCACATGGCCGATAGTCTTGACTTGTACAATTTACTGTTTCGGTTATGATTTATCAAATTAAAAACCATTTCGGTTAAGAAAATGTTTACAGTTTCGAAACATCCTTATACCAAAGGACATTCAATAACTAGATACAACATTTCTTTCAAATCGTTTTCTGTGCCGATTCCTGGTGGTAGGACCCGAATTTTGCAACAAAGCCCGCCAGATGACGACACGAGTAGATTCGAACCGTCACACATTCTACAAATAGAATCCACGAGTTAACCCTCTTTTTTGCTGTCCCCCCGCAGCATTAGAAACTAAAACGAAATTCACAATTTTTGTATGAGATGTCACTTTTAAGTATTGAGTGTTCTTTGGTTATAGCAAAGATTATAGCAACGATAGCATGGATTTTTGATGTGGACTCGCGATTTTACATGTGCTGCTATCTGAGTGTTCATAACTTTGTCCAGCTTCAACTGGACAATCGGAAGACTATATTTTATATTTGCCAAAGAACCGATACGGCGCTCAAACTTATAAGTAATTAATCAGATTCTTAATGATTCAGAATTTAAGAGAATCTGACATCTATATCCATTCGGTAAGATCAGTTGGAATTAGCTTTTGCAAGTGTATAAAATCTTCAGCACAAAGTAACCTTAACCTGTTACCGAACGATTGTCAATTTCTTCGGAAAGTGAGTGCTCGCACTTGAACATCAGGCACACACATACATGCACATTCGACACAAAAACTTTGCTATATTGTTGCCTTTTGTTGTACTGCGTTACTAATCTTCGTATTTCTAGAGTCTTTGGTAATTCCCTGGTGACAAGAAATAATGTTTTTGGCAACTTTAGGTTCGTCATCCACTCGCATTTAGCTGTTCAGTTGATTAACATTCAACTTTTACCGCTTTTAATGTGGTTTCTCTTCTTTTGCGTTAGCTTCTTGGCATCCCCATCTAATCGATTCTTTGTGTGTATTTTTGTGCCTTTGCATCAAGTGCACTTTACGAATTCTCGCATTTTTATGACAAGATTTCAGCATTTCATTTGAAGCCAAAGGCCACCCACTTACTGCTGTTGAGGTTATAACGTTTTTTTTTTGTTTTTTATTATTTACGTTCTTTTATTTGTACTTTGATTTAATGGCCATAAAAAAACGAAAGTGTGTAAGGGAATAAGAAAGAACTGTAAACTGAATGCGCGTGCATAAAAATCAAAAGGCACGCTACGAATTTTAATACCACTCGGCGGTGGCGTATACATAATGTTTTCACTTTGCTCGTCGCCATTTTGATTTTTCATTTCATGACCGGCGACTGGTTGGCTTTAATTTTTTGCAATTGAAACATGGAATTGCGTTGATTGTGTGCCAACAATGCAAACAAATGTGAGGGCTTCTGCAGGAGCCAGGGCCTGGGCGGCCTTATTGCTTTATGGCGCAAAAAAGTATGCAGCGATTTTTGATTTATCGCCTGTTTGCGTATGGAATGCGTATGTATGAATGTATGTGTACATAAATTGAAATGAAGTGCCAGCCACTTTTGTGCACATTTCAGAGATTTTAATCTTTATTTATCGTCACTGCGGTGGGAATGTCCAGCCTGGGCATCCTTCCTGGTCTGTAGCAAATTTATGTTAAGCAGTATCCCTCTCTCCTGCACATATTCATACGTCTGGCAATATTTATATATTTTAAAAGCGACAAAAAAAACTGTCAAAAGAGCAAATTCATAGGCATTTAAGCCTGCAATGAAATGAAACACTTCCGTTAAAGAAAACAAAGCAAAACAAATAGATAAAGGCCCCACCAAACGCAACCAGTTGTTGTATTTCCATTGATTTCAAGCGCTCAACTCGCGAAATGTTTGGTCGGATGTGGTTGCTGTTTGCATGTGTGTGTGTGTGAGTCTGCATCCGTTGCAATCAGCGCAAATATGCACACAAAATATACCTTAACGCATTAATATTGTACGACAGTGGCATTAAAACCCTATCAACCATGTGCATGTTGAGTGAGTTACAGCGAATTAACTTACTTTTTTTGGAACCATAATGAATGAATGTTGAACTTGATTTAAAGCTTTTGTATTCCACAATAATATTTTGAATTTTTTTTAAAATGATAAGCCCTTTAATTTTATATGCAAAAGAGATCACAATTGAGTTTAATACAATAGATACCTGCCGGCTGATGGAATCTTAGTTTTTTGTAGCACTTACATACTTTATTAGTAATGTCATGAATGGACACCATTGAACGATGTGTTTTGAATAATTTATTACGTCTGAAAATATTTTGCGAGCCTCCAGCACTATAAAATTTCGGCAGGTGAATCATCCCCTTAACCGCAAAATATGCAATTCAACATACAATTACATATGTCCCTTAAAAATCGGCAATATTTTACTTACCTTGCAGTACCAAAATCCAAATCCACACTTGCCTTAAATGTCAAGCCTACACTGAAAAAAAAATCAATCTAAAACCATTACACATGGCAACCAAATTCAACGTTTTTTAGTTTATTGAATTTTCGAGTGCTTAACGCGAATCTGTTTGCCCATATGATCCATTACGTCTGAACTTTTTGTAATTTGAGCCCATAGTTAGTAAAAGTGATTATTTTTTACCATTTTAAGGAAAGTTTTGTGGGCAACCAATAGGTCTGTTTCGAATCGATTTTATCGTAAAGTACTATTCCTTAGCTTTAAAATAAATTATCCCAGATAATTTTGAGATTTTTTTAAACGAAATATACCATTTTGACCAAATGTTTAAGAATTAACATAATGTCAGATTTAATTTTGCTGTCTAAAAGTATGCTAGTGATTTTTATTCATTTATAATGAAAGTTCTCAACGATACCCTTAGTATACTTGTGGGCTAGGGTACATTTGGTCGGTTCGAATACTTCTGTTCAAAATGGTATGATTTCGTTTAAAAAATTTTCAGATTTGTTTGCGATAATTTATTTTAAAACTAAAAAATATATCTTTCCGATTATATTAAGGGGGGTAAAAACAAACGTATAGGTTGCCCAAAAAATATGCCTTAAATTGCTTCAAAAAGGAACACTTAATTCTGAAATCCTGACGAGATAAAACATTTTGGTTATTAGATTTAGCACACGTAAATGATCCAGAATCACCATAACCCCTTCTATAAACTGGATCATGTTGCCCAGTGTAATTCAACATCTTTTTTTAAGAATATTAAAATCTAAAAAATACAAGATTGAAATGCCTTAAACTGAGAATTATTTTATTAAAAACAAGATTTGGCATCACACTCTGCTTTAAGAAAATGATTTACTGTTAAATCAAATAAACCTCCACTTATTGAAATCAAGAATTGTCGAACTAAATATAAATTTTTTTTTTATTTTTGAAGCTTTTATCAAAATTAAAATGCAACCGTTCATCTTTCACCCACGAGGTCGTGGGACCATTTTTGTAAATATTAACATTTTCGGATTTAATAAAAGGTTTTAAAATATTCCTTTCCCTGAGTAACGGGTATATCGAAGTCGTTAAATAAACGACTGTGAAGGATGTTAATGTTAACTTTTCTCATATATTTGGGGCCACTGTGCACTCATTCTACCGACTTAATGTTAATGTTTACATTTAAAGTTAATATTAACATTTTGTTATTTAATAAATGATTTTTAAAAAATCCCTACCCAGAGTAACGGGAATTTCAAAGTCGAGCAGGGCCGACTTTAACTTAAGCTCCCGTTTTACTGAGTGTAGTTTTTCAGCATTCTGTTGATTTTAATTTAAGCACAAAAGTGAATCCACTGTTTGTTGTAAAAGTGGTAAAGCTTGTTGAAAGCGCTTAACTTCTTAGCTTAAGCCAGTTGCTGTAAAGGTGGTGGCTGCTAAGCCAGTTTAATTGGTTATTTTATTGTATGCCCGAAGCAGGAATTAAACACACGCTTTTAATACCATTGCAGAGGGTATAATACAATTGATCGGAAGTTTGTAACGCATAGGCGGAAGCAAGGCATATATATTCATGGTCAGCACGACGAGCTAAGCTGATACAACTATCTGTGCTAATTTGTTATCATTCGTTATTAAGCAATAATAACCAAACTTTGCACGAAGTCTTTAAATACATATAGGCACATTTGTCGACCCTGCTGAATCGGATGAATTTAGCTAGTAGCTGACACGATTGGACCAAAAACTAGTTTTATTGGAAACAATTTGTTTTGTTTTTAAAGGAAGTGTCTTCAAATATGGTATTTAATAGTGAAATGGTATTTCATAGTCTCATATAGTGAAGGAACCTCTGTTCCAAATAATTTCCAAACTTTAAACTAATTTTCCCAATTTCTAGTTAGATCCCTTGCCTTCCCAATCCATTCAATTTCTTGATTTGCACAACTTGGACAACTTTGCCGACGCCAGCAACTGACAACAACTGGCGCCAGGCCGAAATCGCTAATGCCTCTTAATTATTGTGGCAAACTGAACTCAGCTTCCTTCCATAAGTTGCCAAAAGTTATACTAGTAATCCTTACATTATCGCCCAACCCCCGACCATATTGAAACCAGTGAACGAGAATCGTGTGCGTTTATAAATAACAAGCGCAAAATGTGCACAATTAGTGCTATAAATGGAAACGAGCTACAGCCAAAGGGGGCATCCGCAACCGATGCTTGTACCATCATGGGGCAAACTTACCATTTAAGGTCCACGAATGCACAGGCATGGAACGCACAACTTTAAACGTGACTCACATTTCAACCACACCAAGAACAAGAACAGTAAGCGGGAGAGGGGTGGGCTGGTGGGTCGCGAATTAAACTGCATACAATAAAACAAAGCGCAAATTATGAGGGCCGGCAGCAAACAAGCGACAGCAAAATAAACAGAAATCAAGAAAGCATAAAAATACCCACAGACCAGAGACAAAAGCCCGAACAGGGCGAAAAATTAAGTAGTTGTAGAACCTGTCCCTGAAGCAGAGAAGACAGCACAGGGCCAAAGGCCATGTTTTCCAACTGCTGCTGCTCAGCCTGGTAATTGAAGTGTATAAGCGCGTGCGTCCCATGGCAATCAGACCAAACCGGCATTGACTACACTTGGCGGATTGGCAACTGGGCGAGGGTATATTATGCTATATTATTTACAATATGAGTGTGCGGCTGCTTACCATTAAATACGAGGGCTGCTATATTAATTGCGAATTTTGAAATTTATTCATCGAATGCATAACTGCTTAAGGCTTCCTAAGTACAACAGGCTAATACAATTATGTGCAGTTGGGAAAACAATAATAGCAAAACTGTGATACTTCTTTTAAGTGATCAAAAAAGCAAACAACAAGTGTTGCGATTTTGTGAAGTCTTGTTATACTTTTTATTGCGTAGTTTTCTCTTTAAAAGAAAAAAGTTGTACTGCCCTTGAAATGGTTATCAATTTCAATTTTTTGGTTTTTTTATAGCTAAATGGGCTAAAAAATAGCGAAAAAATAATAGCACCACTTTAGAATTCTTCATAGAAACCGCTATATTTCGTTGAATTTTTTTTGATAAAAAGCACGTGGTTAAGATATTTGACTTGGATTTTACTATTTTGATCATCAGGATTAAATTAAATCAATACCAAAACTCGTGGAAAACACAGCAGTTCAAAAAATCTTTATATCATCAAAAAATAATATTGATTGGAAATAAATTAAAATACACTTTGCAAGTGTATAAAAAGATCAAATATCAATTTAATCTAGGCTGATTAATATGATATTTTTTCAAATATCAATTTTTACATATAATTTTGATGATAAATAATATTAAATTAATCGTACTTATATCAAATTGATAGGATAATAAATAAAATGAGAAAAAGGAAAGAGACAAAAAATGCTTCTTATCGAAAACTTAGGCAGCGTGAAAAAAATATAAATAGTCCCTTAGAAGTTTGCGCAAACGCAAACGTCATTCTATTCGCGTTAAATGCGTGGTCCCGAGTTCGATCCCCCAGACAAGGTAATAATGCTGTTATCTAAAAAAATGTTTAAATTTCTTTGGTTTCCAAGAACGGCGGCTATGGCTAATATTACATAATCATTCAAATTCAAAGCGGAATATATACAAAATTCAGTTTGATCTTAAACATATCATTTTGATATGTGCGAATATCAGTTTGATATTTTCGAACAGGTCAATTTCAAGTGCATCTTATCGGCTTTTTTTTATATGAAAAAATGTAATATTGAGTCCCAGAGTTAAAGTGGCCTGCGCAATCACCAGACCTTATTCCCATCGAAAAGGCAGTTACTACTGATAAGTCAATCAGCACTAGATCACTATGTAAAGTCATTTAGGAGTCCTGAAGCAAGATTCCTATAAAATAGTGCCCGGATTTGGTTGAATCGATGCCAAGCCGTTTCGTAGTCGTTCGTGCAAATAATGGCAACGCAACTAAATCTTCAATTTAAAGAATTATCTTAGATTTAATAGACAAGAAGTAATAAGTTATGATTTATGTGAATTTTGTAATTTTTAGTGCATATTTAAAAAAAAGTGTTATTATTTTTCTTATTCTTATTCCTTTCTTATTTTTCTTAATTTTTCATAAAATTTCTTGAATACTTTAAAAACGGGTAATAAAACTTTTAGTTTTTTTCCTTTCCTAATTGTAAAGAGTCTTAAAACGTATTCAAAGGTTTTCTAAACTTACAAATGCAGTTATGACGTCTTTGGAAAATTTGCTTGTGAGGGTGGTGCTATTATTTTTTTCACAGCTGTACAAAAAAAATAAAATAATTTTGTCAGAATATTATTGTTAATCTATAAAAAAGAATTTAAAATAAAACCATTAAAATAAAAACGAGAAGGCAAAGCTAACTTCGACTGTGCCGAAGTTTTAATACACTTGAAAAACTTTAATCGAACTGATTTAACCTGTAAAATAAATGTAGGATATAGATATCAGATATTAAAAATTTTTAAATCATTGATAATAAAAATTTGATACCATTAAAAAAAACTTTTCTTAGTAAAACACATTTTCCGACCGATCGGTTGTATGGCAGCTATATGCTATAGTCATCCGATTTTGATAAATTTTTTCTGAATTGTATGGAAGCATATAAAACTAATATATACCACGATTGGTGACGCTTCGATAAAAAATAAAAAAGTTTTTCTCACTAGAGGTAGTTTTTTGACCAATCGTTCCTATGGCAGCTATATGATATAGTCGTCGGATTTTGATAAATTTTTTCAGTATTATGTGGAAGCATGTTAAACTAATATATACTAAGATTGGTGACGCTACGATGGAAAACAAAAAAGTTTTTCTCACTAAGACTTATTTTACAACCGATCGTTCCTATGGCAGCTGTACGATATAGTAATCCGATCCAGCCGGTTCCGACATATTAGTTGCGTGCAGCAAAAAGAAGACTCTGTGCAAAATTTCAGCTCGTTAGCTTTAAAACTGAGGGACTAGTTCGCGTAGAAGCAGACAGACAGACAGACAGACGGACAGACAGACAGACAGACGGACAGACGGACAGACGGACGGACGGACAGACGGAATTGAACTCAGCTCGTCGTCCTGATCAAGAATATATATAGTTTATGGGGTCGGAAATGAATATTTCAATGCGTTACAAACTTCTGGGCAAAATTAATATACACTTTTCAAGTGTATAAAAACTCATTCAAATTTAATTAGAAAATAGTGTTAATGCAATCAATCAATCATTTAGATTGCAGACGGTTTCTTATAGCTTTTCCCAATAGCGTTCTCCACTAAAGAGTGCTTTGTCCGTGTTGTTTGATCACTTTTGGGAAGCTGCATAAGTGGTTAGTTATGAATAAATTACAACAAATAATGCGAAATAATAAAGGCAGCCCTCGCGAACGTTCCTAGGAAGAGCATAGGACTGCTGGTCGTAATAAAATGTGGTCTAAATGGCCGGCCAGCAAAGCGTGCAATGGACGACATTTTCATTTACGATGCCGCCGGCTAAAGGAGCACTGTGGACAGGGGTGTCTATTATTTTATTCCCATTCTCCAGCCGTTGCTGCTGTTGCTGCTGCTGCCGGTTGGCATTGCAATTCCGCCAGTTGTTTATTTATGTGATGGACTGTGCGTGTGTGGAGTTTATAGATAAATTTACTTAGCTGGTTAAGCAAAGAACTGCTACTCCTCCTCCCTGTCCTCCTTCTGGAGAGCTCTCAGGCTTAAGGAAATGACAAGTTACAAGTGGAAAAGTGAACTGAACAGCGCTGATTGATGGGGGCATAAAAACCTTCCCAGGTTGAATGTTTAATTGAATTTCGCTTAGCCCTAAGCATAACTCAATTCCCCCCTCACCCCTCCCCCAAGTACTTGTTTTGTGAACTCAACTATCAGCACCTTGCGAGTGAAAATCAATTTGCGGTAAATGTTTGCGCTGCCACCAAACTAAACACAGATGATGGGCAACAGTCCCCGGAAGCTAACGTCACTCCACCATCCCCCACCCCCTCTTACCGGCCAAGACAACCGCAGAGTATCCATTTAAGTAACTTTGGGTAAGAGTTGGGTCTTGGATAAACAACATTTCCACCGCTGGCGCTTTAGCTGCCTGTTCGGTCCTGGTCAGCCTCAACCACGATGTGGCGAAGTCTCGACCTGTGTGCGCACAACAATGGAGGCCCATTAAACTTGAATGCGTCACGCATGCTTTGCCTCCGTCCGTCCATCGGTCGTCTGCCTGTGCTTAAGCCTGAACTCAACAAGTTTTTGCATTTGTCTTAAGCACGAAGCGCATTATGCAAAAATGAAAAAAAGAAAAAAACTTATACTTAGACGACGACAACATGATTAACAGACAAATGACAACACAAAAGGCTTTCACTTGCCGAGTTTTTCAGTCGCCATGGCAACCGACTTTATCGTTCTTCAAACAATGCCCCGTCTTTCAGTCCCCTTTGGCATACGAAAATCAAGTCTTAACCCCCCCCCCTTTTCTTGCTTTCATTTGGCTGTAATTTTAACTTTCAGTGAGTGGGAATGAGTGAGTATCTTATGGATTTGTCGCTGGGCTTTGAAGTTGTCCGGAAAGTTAAACAGCAGCTGCAGAAACTCCACATGCACTCCCTCTTCTCACTTTGCCCCGCTTTTGCACTTGAACGCCTCACGAAGCCGCTGGCAGTATGCACCTAAGCAGAGGCGTCACAGCATAAGCAGCTCCGAGTTATTTTAAGTGAAGTTTGGGCTTGAATAAAGTACCCAAACGTTGCTATTCTCTCAAATTTGTCTGCGCTTTCCGCCAAGGTAAGTGAATTTCCCAAAGAACTAATTAGTTCTAAACAAGAAAGGAGGAGTTTAATCTCGTAGTGTACAACCTGTTTCAAAAAAGTTCACGTTGTTTTATCGGAAAAACAATTTCTTCTAATTTCCTTACATTAAGTGAGATGTTGTATTAATTTCCATAAGTTAAAAGTAAATCGATTTGTCGTGGTTTTCAAAATGAGCATTACCTTGATTGTTTCTTTGATCTCGATTCTTCAAAAAGAATTCACTGGCTTGGCAATTCCTTGGTACTCGAGATATGGTGATAAAACCAAGCTTCGATTGCAGTGCAAAAAATCAAAGGTAAGGTCTCGTGGACTAAACTTGTGCATATTAATTTTGCCCTAAAGATTGCAGCGCATAGAAATATTCTTTACCGACCGCAATAACTATATATATTCTTGTTCAGGACAACAAGCTAAGTCGATTGAGTATTTTCAGTCCGTCCGTCTCTCCGAACAAGTCTCTCAGTTTAAGAGCTGTCGAGCTGAAATTTCGCATAGAGTCTTCTCTTGCACTAAATCTTATATCTGCCATTGGGGCCTATTGGATATTGGATAGTGACCCACTATAAGTAAAAATATTTCGTTTTCATTAATAAACTCTGCAATCAAGAAAATTAAATACGCTCAAGCAATTTTACAAGATTTGATCGAAATTGGGTGACTATATCTTATAGCTGCCATATTATTAATTGGTCGGAATATTATTTTTTTTTACCCGTACAGCTTTTTTAATTCCTTATACAAATTTCATTTTTGCTTAGAACAAGGTTAGTTGAGTGATTTCCCAAGCTGACCAACAGATGGCGCCACTTTCTGCAACCCAGAAGACGATTGTTGCATGGGAGCTATACGACTTATTTACACAGTATTGTTTACTAACGGTTGCCATAGGACCTTTCGCACAGTGTTAAATTTTATAGTTCAAAAATAAAATAGTCAAATTTTTAAATTTGTCTCCAAACGATTCGTCTATATCTCATAAAACCAAGGCAGCAAACCTCTAAAACCCGTGAGGAATCCGTGGGTTCGGTTCGCGGACCGGTTCCTGAAACCCCTGAATCCCAGGTTTTGGTTTAAACCTCTGTTTACTTAGACAAAAAAAAACAAGTTTGTTTTTTAATGCATTTTTAAGTTTTAATTCGAATCGGCTAAGAAATTTTGCAATTCCGTTGCAAAGAAATGACGCTATGCTCATTCGAATTACGAATCTTCTCTCTTTTGAGTAGCTTTTTGGAATAATCATCACATTCAAAACCAGACGTCGCAAAAAACAAAATGTTTAAATCAATCCCGTGATTTTGAAATAAGCTCTTTCAAGACAAGAATTCCAGAAATGGAAAATTTATTTGTACTTAATTTGGGAAAATGTGAAATCGACATATTTCTGACATCAGTTGGGATATCTCGGATTGTTTTCTGTTTGGACATTGTTTTAAAAAACAGTGGTCGCTATATGTATGTTCTCTTGGACCATTTTAGAAAAAATCTTGAACATCATTGAGCGGTTTTTTTATTTAGTAATTTTTAATTGCTTTTCACTGCAGTCAAAATCTTAATGCTTAATACTTATTAAAAATTCATTCGTTTGAGAAATTACTTAATATTATGAACCGAACTTTTTAAATTTTATTAAGTGTTCTGAACCTGAACCCGAAAGGTTTAAGGGGTCAAAAATGTAAAAGATTCGGCTTGTGGTCCGGTTCAGGCACATCGAAAAACCAGAACCGAAACGGTTGTCAGCAGTTCGGTGCCGCACCGGTTCGCAGCCTCTCTTAAAAATCATGGAATTTAATGGTACAAGATAATGTTTTAAAATTCTAAAACTGTTTATTTTAGCTGCCGCCTTTTGCCTTCATTTGTGTTATATTCAATAACACAAAGCTGTCTCCTTGATTTTTTACAGCTTTGTCGTAGAGATTTTTGTGCCGTGTTGTTCTTTTTCTTTATTTGTGCTTTGTGAAGCTGTTCTGTTGTAATGTATGTTTCGAAACGTGTTTGATTTATATAATTATTTCATTCAAAATTTTTACCTATATATAGGCACGTCCTTTTAATGCGAACTATCTCGCCTACATATAACTAATATGTAGTGTTCAGAAAATCGTTGAAATGCCGAAAAGGCTGCAAATGTATATAAAGATGTTAAAAATAAATTGAAAATTTAAGGGCAATTAATGTTAAGAAACGTCCTTTTTTTTTTTTTAAATCCCCGGAATGTGGATCAAAGCCAATCGTAGAAAACTTAAAATTCTTCTAAAACATTCGGATTGGTTTGCACCAAAGGAGTGTACTTTTTCAAGGAAAAGTATGTGATGCAAATTTTACATATCATCAGAAATTGTTAATAACAAGTTTTGTAAACGGCAAAATTGATTTTAATCTATTACCCTGTTATGATAACATTTTGAAAATAAAAAAATAGAAGGCTAACATCGGCTACGCCGATGTTTTAAATACCCTTGCAGTTTTTGAAAGTCGCTACCATTGATAACAAACAAATTTTTCTCACTACAACTAGTTTTTTGACCGACCGTTTATATGGCAGCTATATGCTATAGTCATCCGATTTTGATAAATTTTTCCAGAATTGTGTGAAGGGATATAAAACTAATATATACCAAGATTGGTGACGCTTCGATGGAAAACAAAAAAGTTTTTCTCACTAGAACTAGTTTTTTGACTGACCGTTTATATGGTAGCTATATGCTATAGTCATCCGATTTTGATAAATTTTTTTGGAATTGTGTAAAAGCATATAAAACTAATATAAACCAAGATTGGTGACGCTACGATAGAAAACAAAAAAGTTGTTCTCACTAGAACTAGTTTTTTTACTGACCGTTTATATGGCAGCTATATGATATAGTCATCCGATTTTGATAAATTTTTCCAGAATTGTGTGAAGGGGTATAAAACTAATATATACCAAGTTTGGTGACGATTCAATAGAAAACAAAAAAGTTTTTCTCACTAGAACTAGTTTATGGACCGATCGTTCCTATGGCAGCTATATGATATAGTCATCCGATCCGGCCGATTCCGACAAATGTGCAGCCTATGTGTATTTAAAGACTTTTTGCAAAGTTTGGTCAAGATAGCTTCAAAACTGAGGGAGGAGATAGCATAGAAACAGACGGACGGACAGACGGACATGGCTATATAGACTCAGCTCGTCATGCTGATCAAGAATATATATAGTTTATGGGGTCGGAGATGCTTCCTTCTATGCGTTACAAACATCGTGACAATTTTAATATACCCTCTGCAAGGGTATAATAAAATTTAATTTCACGCCCCCCGATATTATTGAACATGCACTTGTTTCGATTGGAGAGCTCTCTGAAGAAGCTGCTGAGTCTAGAAACAAGGATATTATATCGTACCGACTTCATCACACGCGTACGATATCACGTGTTTCAACAGATACGGATTTGATTAATTGTTTATTGCTTTAAATTTTTTTAAACATATTATTGGTTTAGATGTTATGACAACTTAAGTGAACCCATCTTTTCAAAAATAACTAAAAATATATTTTCGTCGATATCTGGAGAACGACTTTCTTTTATTTACATTTTTTTAGTGGACATTTTTTGACTTAGCATTCCAAAATACACTAAAAAAAAATTGGTTATTTGAAATGGTCAGAAACTTCGTTAAAATTTGTCGACCAGTGTAATTAACTGTATGTTTTAGTTCTTATCTAGCATTATACAGTTATTATAAGCTTGTTCTGAAAAAAAAGGTTGTCTTTCGGCACAGACCAAGTTAGCTTTGACATCTTGTTTTATATAACATTTTTTAAGTAAATTTGTGTAGCTGGCAACGATATCTTGTGGCGGCAGCGGTAGCCGTCCCCTTCACCAGTTACTGCCGTCAGCTGTACGTTTAGTAGTCATGAAAAAGATTTCAAGCTATTACGTTCGAAATCGTCGTTAAGCCGTAGATTAATTTTTTTTTGAGCTTAAATCAAAAATCAGCTTGGGCTGCTTGAAGCCAAATATTCACTTTTTTTACAATATTTCCAGGTGATGAGCATTGCAGGTCACTACCCAAAGTCCGTTTTATATTCATTTTATTATTAAGACTTTGTCTGCTGCCGCCAGGTCATCCACATTGACCAAATTGTACTTGAATGCGAGACACAGCTGTTTACTCACAGCTTCCATTGTCAATATATTGACCCATTTTGTTTGGCTATATAAACAATGTCCCAGCTGGCTTCTGCTCCCGCAAGCTGTGTGACAGGCGTTGCCAGTAAACCAAAAACAGGGGGCCAAAGACTTGCAAAAGTTTTTTTTTTCCGAGCGATGAAATCCTTTTCTTGCAGACACCCAAGAGCACATACGTACACACATGTATTTTTAGGAAGAGGGCAACATGAAAACATTTCTGAAACGAAAACCACAACCTAAAGCAAAGAACACTTGGTCAAATGTTCTCAAGGGGTTGTTTCACATGCGAGTAAGAACTTTTCTCGAGCATCTGTAAGTTTTTAATAAGAAATTGTTAAACAACTTGTACAGTTTCATTTTCATTTTTTCAATTTTCTCTTCCTTCTTTCAAGTCTTTGGTAATTAGTCATGTTGATTGATGAATGTGTGTATTTGTGTTGAGAGCCTGGAGTACCGAGTGTAGTAGATATTTTTGAGCTTAAATGTTCATTTAAAATGTCAAAACATAACAGTTTTTTTTAAAGGCATTAAGAAATTTCAAGACTAAATAGCTGGCTGCTGCTGTTGTTGTTGTTTTGGTGGCGCCTGCAGTAATAAAACGCACCGCAGGCATCTGAAAGCCAATTTTCCAAAGCACGCTGCGGGCGGTACGACTATTAAATGGCAGACATACGCGCATACCTTCACATACATTGAAACACCTTGTAGGAGCAATAAAGAGCCCAGGTAACAGGAACCTGAAGCCAACTCGGCAACCTTCTTCATGCCTCTGCGGTTCTAATTTAGTGTGCCTAATGAATTTAGTACCGTTACCTACCGAGGTGGGGAGTGCAAAACTGCGCACTCAACTGGAATGTCTGCGCCGCTCTGCATGTGTGAGCGCTTGTGTGTGTGTGTGAATGTGTGAAAAATCTGCGCTTTGGCAAAACTTTGTTAACCTTTATTAACGACAGGCAGCGTCTAATTAAAGCTGTTAAAAAGTCTAAATCAAGCGAAAGACATCCGGGGTTTGGTTTGAAATTAACAATTATTTTTAATTGGAGGCCCGCCTGCGCTCACACAGTTAATTGGCACAGCCCCAAAAAGTATGCTATCATTTGCCGCTGTTTGTTGTTAGGCCAACGATTGAATGACACTTTGTTAGTTGTCAACAGCAATTTCTACCCCAGCTTAGATAGCTGCATAAACAAAAACGCCTCAGCACTGGCAATGGGTATAGGTTCCGGCTCGTTGCTGGATATTTACACGGCCAGCGTGGCATAAAAGCGAAAAGTAATTTTCTTAAGTGAATATAAATGTTTAAAATCTTGGCAGAGTAACAACAGCAACCAAACCCGGCCCTGCTTGTAGCCAACTTTAGATAAGCAAATTTAAAAGCCCCAACGAAAAGGAAGGCGAATGGCGGGTAACAAGTGCTTAAAGTTTTATGCGAAATTGAAGTTGGCCATGTACATAAATGGCAGCAAGGTGTTAAGCTTAGTCCAAAGCAATGCTGCTGAAAAAAATATGTTGCTTTAACTGTGATTTTGCTAAAGGTGTAAACATAACAGGTTAAAAAAAAATTGCACAATGCAAAGTTTATTCAAATTGCCGAATAATTATAAATGTCTTCCAACCTTATCTACAATAGTTGCGGCAGATATGATTGTCACTTCAATCTGTGTTTGGTTCTTTCTACCAAAAACCATTTCATTGGTTCGTCTTCTTGAAAACTAAGGCGTTAATATAATTATTTTCCCAAGTAGATACGTCAGCGGAGTCCCTTCCTAATTAAAATACAATTTTTGTTTTTTTTTTCCTTTAACAAAAATTCAGCAATTTGAAAATTAAATTAAACGGCGCATAATTAAATTGCCTTATCAGAATTTGCGCGAATGAATGAAAATGCAATCTGTCCTGTCCCTGCCGGTCTTTTCCTTCCTTTGAAAAGTAACAACATGTAGGCAATTGCCAAACAGCTTTTAATTGAATTTCTTTTCCAAAAATGTTCATAATGGGCACAATTAAATTGTCAGCCTGGGAAAGAAATCCTGGCTGTCGCTCAAGTGGTAGTTGTTGTGGAAGCTTTAGCAAAACTAACAACAACAACAAGAAAATCTTGTTTTATGCAGCACTCGAGTGCATGACAAATTCATTAAATGCACAAAGCCCGTAAAGTGCCCATTGCCCACATGCAGCCAAAGAAGAAGAAGAAGGACACGAAGTAGACGAGTAGCGTTGTACCAAATTTTATACACTCTCTGACCGTAATTACGCCACACAAAGTGTGGGAGTGAATGGAGTGGGACGGAAAAAGCAGGAAGACAGGAGCTGGGCGTGGTAACGACGAGGTGAGCCAACCATGAAATGCAACATTGCTTTTGTGGCACTTACACACACACACGCACACAAAGAGAAAGAGAGAGATAGAGAGAGTGCGGAGAAGGATGCAGGCGTGACTTATTTGTACGTAAGTTGTCACCACTAGGCGTTGCCTTTGCTTCGAATAAGTTAAATTTACAGCATTTCCTTCTTTTAAAATCAATTTTCGAACAAAACTTATTAATGCCCCATCAAGATTTTAGCCTGCCGCCCAATTAACTATCCTTTTTGGTGTCAGTTAGAAAAATGCTAATTAAGTAAGAATGGCGCATGTTGTCAATGATAATATCGTTTTATCATAAGACAGACGCGAAATCGAAAATTTTGTTACCCTTGCACACTCATAAAAAAATAGAGAATTTCATACTTGGATCAAGAGTATTCGAGCACATTAGTACGGTAAAAGTGAAAATTCTTAATGCTAAAATAAAAATTCTTGACCCAAAAAATTAAAATTCTTGACCCAAGAATGCATTTTTAAGTACGATATTTTTGATCTAAGTAAGAAAAATTCTTATTTCAAGAAGAATTTAGCATAACAGACTCATTAACCAAGAATCTCTCATTCTTGAATCAAACGCGGAACATTCTTAAAACCAAGAATCTGCCACTCTTGAATGAAGAGCCGAACATACTCAAATCCAAGAATTTCCATTTTTGGATAAAGAGCTGAACAATCTCAAATCCAAGAATTTCTTAATCTTGAATTTAGAGCTGAACGTACTTAAATCCAAGAATTTTCCAATCGTGAACTGTATGTGTGAAAAGTTCTTATTTCAAGTAGAAAATTCTTTAATCAATAGCTTGACAGACTCAAAACCTAGATAATCTCATTCTTGAACTAAAAGCGGAACATTCTTAAATCTAGGAACCTCCCATTCCTGAAATAAGAGCTGTACATTCTTAAGTTGTACAGAAATGTTGAAATGTCTCCCATTTTTGAGCTAAAAGCCGAGCATACTCAAATCCAAAAATTTCCCATTCTTGAATTAAGTTCCGAAAATGCTCAAATCCACGAATTCCACATTCTTGAATTTAGAGCTAAACGTACTAAAACCGAAGAAGTTTTCATTCTTGAACTAAAAGCTGAACATACTCATATACAAGAATCTCCCGAGAACAAATAAATATCGATTTCAAGAACAAAATTATAACATTCAAGAACGAATAAATGGTTTTAAGGGCATTCTAACTCAACTTATTTGTTCTACTTTTTTTATGTTTTTTTTTTTCATCGTAGCATCACCAAAATTGGTATTTATTAGATAATATCGTTATAACAAGGCAATATTTTTTTTCATGGCGATATTCTTGTTTACAGTGCTAAAATACTTTGGAAAAAATTCAGTTTATTCATTGATGAAAATATTTCTTAGCGTTTCTTAATATAGAAGTGTCAGAAAAAGCTGAATAATAATAACAAATGTGTCTTTTTTGCCTTAAACTTGAATAAACAAGGGTGTAAGTAAAAGTCGGCCCTACTCGACTTCTATATACTCCTTACTTAGGGAAAGGTACATATATTTAAAAATATTAATATTATTAATATTAAATCACAAAAAGCCTAGCGTAATTATTTGATTTGCTCCGAACAAGACGATAGTTCATCTGATCGTGAAACGGTGTATGGTGTATCGATTAGTAATGATGATTAAAATATTTGTCTAAACGGTTCAAACAATGTATTTTCAAAATTGTGGGAGATATGAGTTTTTTTCCAAATTGCGGGGGTGGCAACTCTACTATAGTTTATCTGATCGGGAAATGATCTATGGCGGATGGATAAGTAATGTTGATTAAAATATATGTCTAGAAGGTTCAAATAAACTGTCTTCAAAATTGTGAGAGATATGAGGTCCTTTCCAAATTGCTGGGCGGCAACTCTACTATCGTTCATCTGATCAGAAAATTATGTATGGCGAATCGATAAGTAATGATGATTAAAATATATGTCCAGAAGGTCCAAATAAGGTCAAAAATTATGGGAGATATGAGGTTTTTACATATTGCGGGGGCGGGAGGGGGCGTGGCAAAAATTTGAAACAAACTTGATCTGCGTGCAGACGATAAAAGTCTGCAATGAAAATATGGTAACTCTAGCTCTTTTAGTCTCGGAGATCTAGGTGTTCATACAGACGGACGTACGGACGGACGGACGGACGGACGGACGGACAGACGGACATGCCTATATCGACTCGGCTATTGATGCTGATCAAGAATATATATACTTTATGGGGTCGGAAATGCTTCCTTCGACCTGTTACATACATTTGCACGAACTTAGTATATCCTTTTTACTCTAAGAGTAACGGGTATAAAAACCCATTTAATGTCGGACATTATGTCTATATCTAAATGCATTTCTAAGTTTTTTACGCCCGCTTAATTTTCAAATGAGCAAATATTTGTTTTATTTTTCAACACTTGAGCCCTTATTTGACAAAGCTTTTACTTCGGTACTTTTTTAGAACTTTCGGAGTAAAACAAATATTTTATGAAAAAATCAAAGATTTTAACGAAAGTTGTCGATAATATCTCTATAACTGGCCGTTACAATTTTTTATGGCGATTTTTGTATTAAGGGGCCTAAAATACTTTAGAACAAGTTGGTTTGTTTCATTGAAGAAAAATCGATTTTGTCGAGCAGTGTATCGATTTTTTTTTAACTATTGTTAATTTTTTTAAATACTTAGGGTATTCACGACAACTTGCTTATTTGATAACTTATTGAAAAATAATATTTAATCTTCATCTGTCGTGAACACACTTTTGTGTAATTTTCTTGATTATTAAAACTCAATAAATCAGAGCCAACTATATTGAAAAAGTTTATGTTACGTAAATTTAAAATATACGAAAAGATAATGGCTTATGTAATTGCAATCGTTAAAAGGTTCTTAAAGAACAAAAAAAAAAATTAATTATAGACCGACCTTACCGTAATTTGAACTCAGGTTTTGTTGACTTCCAGTCTCGCACCTTAACCTCTACACCATTGTCACCAAGGTCGAAGTAACAGCTTAGTGTGCTTTATAAAATAGTGGCGCTTTATCATCAAAATACTACAATTCTGGCACCTAATAGGTACACACTGTTTGAAGTGTTTACCAATACTGAAATTGAATTTTAACCAGGCAACCACATGACCCAGCTCTAGGCTGGTGATGTCAGCTTATTTTTCTGTAGTACATTTTGTTGTTGGAGATTTCATTTTTTAACAGGTTATCTATTAAGCAAGTTGTCGTGAATCCCCTAATAAACTTTTTGAAATATTGCTTATTTTGTTTAACTATTTGGTTTTCAGCGATTTCATTCTGTGAAGACTTTTCTAATATTCCGCGCTCAGTCCGCACTGTATTTCCCAGTTTTTAGAAGAGGTATAGTCTCTTAATGGGATGAAATGCAAAAGTCAATACAGAAAAAATATATCTTCTTTTTTATAAGGAAAACTTTCACAACTGTCAGTCCTTTAAATGTCGCTATTTTAGTACTCCCTATTACATGTGCCTAGGATAAAACTGTGAGCATTGTTGTTGTAGATTTCTTATATTTCGTCAATATCTGTCTCTGCTTCAGCTTCAGTAAGCGAAGTGGTGCAAGCCTGCAAGGGGTTCCCGTTTATCGTAGTTAGACAAACTGCCAGGGTATATATAATATCGGTCTGTCAGAGTTAGTCTTGCTGCAGTTATACCTCTTACTAATTAAGTTAAAAAAAAGTTTAACCATTACATGTACGAGTATTAATTTAAGGCTTTGTCATGATGACAAATGTGTTTGCAGGAAAATGTTCTTGGCTTTAATTATAGAGTGGGAGATTTAATCGTTTTCACGTTTCTAATTATCTGTTTGTTTGCTTCCATTTTGTTTACAGAGTTACACACATAAAAGCATCAAGGATAGCCACCCACCCCACACATACCACAAAACACATCTCATTTTCTCAACATGCGACGACTGACGGCGGCTTCGCAGCTGCTGCACGTTTTGCTACTCCAGTTGCTCTTCTGGCAGCACAGCCAAGCGGATTTTGGACGCAATGAGTGCAACGATTTGAGTGTCAACTCACCCTGCCAATGCTCACCCTCCATGGCCGAATATGAGATCTACTGTCCGGCCAATATCTACAATCCGAAATTCAAACTGACCATACGTCCCGGTTCCAATGTGCAAATCGAGTGCAATTTAACCAATTCCTCGGAATACAAGCAGCTGCCGGAGCTGCGGATTGGCAATATTGATCGTGTGCAGATCCAGCGTTGCCCCCTACCCGGCTATACGCCAATTGCTGGCATACTCGACCATCTGGGCATACAGAATCCCAAATGGCTGATTTTCGAGAGCAATAGCCTGGAAGTGAATCTCACACGCAAGCATTTACTGCACTTACAAAACCTCAAGCGCTTGCGTGTGACCTCCCGTGTCTTGACCTATCTACCGGGTGACTTCCTCAGCGATCTACACAATCTAAGCTGGTTGGATCTGCGTGCCAACCTGGTGGAGTTACCCGTCCAACTATTTGAAAATCTACAGAACTTGGAATTCCTTGAACTGGGCGGCAATGGACTAAGAAAGTTGCCGCACGGCATTTTCCGCAACATGCACAAGCTGCAGCATTTGAATCTGTGGAGCAATCAGCTGCATAATCTCAGCAAACATGACTTTGAGGGCGCCTCCTCTGTTCTGGATGTGGATCTGCATAACAATCACATTGAACAGCTGCCCTCTGATGTGTTTGCGCTACTAACAAATGTCACCGAGATCAATCTGAGTGCCAATAACTTTCGATCTCTACCCGAAGGACTTTTCGCACATAATCGAAAATTGCGGCAAATTCGCCTGCTTAACAACCGTGTCCCGCTGCCTACGCTACCTTCACGTCTGTTTGCCTCACTGCCAGAGCTGAGTGTGATTTCGGTACGCTGTGATCTAGAAACCCTGCCCGGTGATCTCTTGGAACATTCTACCCAGATAACCAATATTTCTTTAACGGATAACTATTTGAGTACACTGCCAGCCAAATTACTGGAACATCAGGTGAACTTGTTGAGTCTGGATTTGCGTCACAATAGACTCACCCATTTGCCGGATACGTTTTTTGTGCATACCAAAGAACTGGTTGATCTGAATCTGGCTGAGAATCTGCTCACGGATGTTAGCGCGTAAGTAAAACGAGTCGAGAATATTGACCTTTAATTCCAAAAGAAACATTTCTGACCCCATCTGGTATATAGAACAAAAAAATATTAAATATCAATTTTATTTGACTTTAATTTCTATTATTTATCAATCTATCAAGATTGGGGCTAGTGCTAGGATTGGGGATGTCGGTTATTTGAAAAAAATCTAAATCGAAATTTTTTGATATTGAAAGAGTATTATTTCGATATTGATATTTTGTGGACAAAATAATCGATATTATCGATATTTCTGACAAAAAAAAATCTTTAACTTTAAAGGAATAACAGGTCCTTTGGGGTAATTGAGGTGTCATTTAAAGCGTATTAAAAACTAAATTCTGACTGCGATCTTAATCTACAGATTATAGATCCCAAACCTAAAAAAATATAGATAAAATGTCTTTTTATGAGATTTCATTTTATTTCGATCATAAGATGTTGTGGCAACCTATTTAAGAATTCATCGTGAAAGAAGACGCTGAAGTTGAAAAGTAATCACATCAACAACAACAAAAACATAAAAAGAAACATAATCAATCCAAGAAACGTCAGAACTTTTTCTTCCGATAATCGTTAGACCAAGGTTTTTGTTAGACGCTTTGAGTTATGTGCTTATTTGTTATTCGGCTCCTGTTGTCAGAAACCACACATTAATAGTCGAAAAGAATCATTTTATGGTCGATACCAAGCGCTCCCATGGCACAGAGAGTCGGAAAGTGCTGGCAATTTGTCTATCTCTTCCATCCAGAATTTTAAAATATCACCGAAAATTGCCCAAACATTTATTCGATATACGATATATCGCGATAGTAAAATATTCAATATTGCTATATCGTTTTTCGTCAAAAATATCGGTATTCGATACGTTACGTCTAGTAAAATATTAGTTCGTAAATGTTGTACGCGGAAAATTTCCGACCCCAAAAAATTATCTTCAGCACAATACAGTCGATTAGACATGTCCTCTTCTTCTCTTCTTCCGTCTGTCTGTCTGTCCGCTTCCGTCCGTCTGTATAACACCTAAATCTCAGGGACTATAAGCTAGAGCTACCTTTTTGTCCCGCAGTTTGTCTTTCCCCCCCGAAAAACCCATTCTCCCACTTGCGACCATCTTGCATCGTCCTAATTTCGTTGAACCATAGTAAGTTACCGCCCGCAATTTGAAAAATACCCACTCCCCATTTGAAAATACTTGTAAATCCTCTAGACATTTATCACTCGTCCGCATACTTATTTCCTACGAACGATGAAGAGTCCACCCCGCATTTGGATACCCTACCCCCTGATGTTGTCCCTCTACTATTCATCACTCGTTCGCCTTATCATTCTGCTACGATGAGTTCCCCCCCTTTTAAAAACCTTATTCTCCCACATTTCGCACTCTCTATATTAATCCACTATCGATATGTCCGTTATTATCACCACCTTAAAAACACAATTGGGTGTTGTGCTATAAATACAAACGGTGGATTCGTCCCGACTTCAAACGCCTGTTATCTTTATAGTTACTCTGGTAAGAATCTAAGTTCTGAATTTCGCAACTCCACCCCAATACTCATCCTTTGTTGTTGTCCTCTTGACCTCACGTCTACTACCTTTCTTACTGTTTGTCTACGCTCGTTTGTCTTGCGCCCCTCCGCCCCGTAATTGAAAAAACCAATCTCCCACAATTTGAAAATTACCTTCTAACTATTTTAATCATCATTCTATCGATCCGCCATAAATCGTTTTCGATCAGATAAACGATAAAAAAGTTCACGCCCCCGCATTTTAAAAATATCTCATATCTCCCAAAATATCGAAAATAGATTGTTCACCTCTTATATTTTAATCATCTTATTTATCCATCACATCATACCAGATAAGCTTATAGAGTTGCCTTCCCCTATTTTGAAAAAACTCATCCCACTCTCAAAAATAATTGACTCACCCTGAGTTGCCTCGTTTTAAAATAAAAATAGAAGGCTAACATCGGCTAAGCCGATGTTTTAAATACCCTTGCAGTTTCTGAAAGGCGCTACCATACCATACCATACCATAAACTTATAAGTGGTGAAATTGACTCATCTGAGTTGACTAGCCAAATTAATTTTAGTGTCCGAACTTTATCCTTGAAACGGTGTAGTACTAACTATGCTATGCATGAGCCTTTTCGTGTCCTCTGTGCTGATTATAACAAACTTTACCGAGTGATCAGTTCGGAGTTGTCTTTTCCTGCTTTAAAAACCTCTATCTTAACACATTTAGCCCGCAATTAATTTTGAATTCACTCTTAAGACTTGTAGCCGATTTATTTTCATTTTGTTTTATTCTATGTAATTTTCCACCGTGATTTCGTGTCGCACGTTAGCGGCTGTGCCCCTCGGTCGGTTGGGCGGGAGGTGGGCTTGCTATTTTGCCTGGGGTTTGCGCGTAACAGGCTACGGCTTGGTGTCGCTTGGGCCACTTGAACGTACTGTGCATTGTACGTCAACGTCCTAATTATTGATAAAAAAAAGTTTTTCTCACTAGAATTAGTTTTTAGACCGATCGTTCCTATTGCAGCTATATGCTATAGTCATCCGATTTCAATAAATTTTTGCAGAATTGTGTGAGAGCATATGAAACTAATATATACCACGATTGGTGAAGCTACGATGGAAAACAAAAAAGTTTTTCTCACTAGAACTAGTTTTTGTACCGACCGTTTATATGGCAGCTATATGTTATAGTCATCCGATTTTTATAAATTTTTCCAGAATTGTGTGGAAGCATATAAAACTTATATAGAGCACGATTAGTGACGCTACGATGGAAAACAAAAAAGTTTTTCTCATTAGAATTAGTTTTTGGACCGATCGTTCGAATGGCATCTATATGCTATAGTCATCCGATTTCAATAAATTTGTCCAGAATTGTGTGGAATTATATGAAACTAATATATACCACGATTGGTGATGCTACAATGGAAAACAAAAAAGTTTTTCTCACTAGAACTAGTTTTTGTACCGACCGTTTATATGGCAGCTATATGCTATAGTCATCCGAGTTTGATCAATTTTTCCAGAATTGTGTGGAAGCATATAAAACTTATATATAGCACGATTGGTGACGCTAAGATGGAAAAAAAAAGTTTTTCTTATTAGAACTAGTTTTTGGACCGATCGTTCCTATGGCAGCTATATGATATAGTCATCCGATCCGGCCGATTCCGACAAATGTGCAGCGTATTTGTATTTAAAGACGTTTTGCAAAGTTTGATCAAGATAGCTTTAAGACTGAGGGAGGAGATAGCATAGAAACAGACGGACAGACGGACGGACGGACGGACGGACGGACGGACGGACGGACGGACGGACGGACAGACGGACAGACGGAAATGAACTCAGCTCGTCATGCTGATCAAGAATATATATACTTTATGTGGTCGGAGATGCTTCCCTCTATGCGTTACAAACATCGTGACAATTTTAATATACCCTCTGCAAGGGTATAAAAACAATAAAAAGTTTAGCCTGAGCTTTGATGAGTTAGTCAGTCAGTAACTCAGTCGGTCGTGCCCCCAGTTTTAGCATTACCTAAAGTTGATATTCACCATTAACCCGCTCTCCTTATATTTCTCTTCTCATCCACAGCGACATTTTTGTCAAACTGAGCAAACTGCAAACCCTCAATCTGAACCGCAATCGTCTGCGTACCATTAACATGAATGCCTTCGCTGCCACCACTCAGTTGCGGCACATAACCCTAGAGCACAATCGCATTGATCTGCAGCAACCACTGCTTGGCACTGAACTTCAGACCGAAATTGGATCACCCTTCTCCCATTTGCAGCAACTGCAGACTCTGAATTTGCGTAACAATTCGATAATGTTCATCTACAGTGACTGGAAGTTCGGTTTGCGTGAACTGCAGGAACTGGATCTGAGCTACAACAATCTCAGTTCGCTGGACTATACAGATCTGCAGTTTCTGTCGCGGCACAATGTGCTCATCAATGTCACCCACAATCAGATCAGGGGCATCAATTTCTATGAACTCCTGGATGTTAATCCCTCCGGCAAGGTGGTGCGTGTGGATCTTAATGATAATCCCTTGGTGTGCGATTGCCTATTGTTGCGTTTCGTACAACTGATTCGAGGCGAGATTGAACCCGTTTATGCCAAGCAGATTCAATTGCATACGGAGAGATTGAGCTGCAGTCAACCGAATGCCTTGGCGGAGCGGCTCGTACAATTTGTGGAGCCCAGGGAACTACTCTGTTCGTTCGATCAGTCAGAGGATCCTCGTGAGCGTCGTTGCCCCGCCGGCTGTGATTGTCTGGTGCGAACAGTGGATCAGGCTCTTATAGTGAACTGCTCTAATAACCATTTAACTGTGGTGCCCCAACTGCCACGCCTGCCTCCCAGTTTGCATGTCATGGAGTTGCATTTGGAGAACAATACCCTGCTCAAGCTACCCTCGGGCAGTTCTCCAGGCTATGAGAATGTCACCAGTCTTCATTTGGCTGGCAATAATCTCACTCAATTGTCGCTTCAACACTTGCCTCTCAATCTGAAGTATTTGGATGTAAGCGGAAATCGACTGCAAGGACTAGACCCGCTAGTTCTGGGTTTCCTCAATCGCACTATGCCCCGCAATTCCATAAAACTGTCCCAGAATCCTTGGGTGTGCAATTGTTCGGCCAAACCGCTGTTAAACTTCCTGCAGAACAATTATCAGCGTATTACCGATCGCAAGGACATGTACTGCATGGATGCAGAGATGCCCACACGGATGCAGGATCTGGGAGTGGACGATATCTGCTCAGAGCCAAAGGGCGTGGTTATTGCTGTGGCTGTGGTCATCTCATTGGCCGGCTTCTTGGTGGGCATAACGGCCGCCCTGTACTACAAATACCAGACAGAGATCAAGATCTGGCTTTATGCCCATAATCTGTGCATGTGGTTTGTCACCGAGGAGGAGCTGGACAAGGATAAGAAGTTTGATGCTTTTATCTCGTACTCGCACAAGGATCAGAGCTTTATAGAACAATATTTAGTGCCACAGTTGGAGCACGGTCCGCAGAAGTTTCAGCTTTGCGTACATGAACGTGATTGGCTGGTGGGTGGTTTTATACCCGAGAATATAGTGCGTTCCGTGGCCGATTCGCGACGCACCATTATAGTGCTTAGCCAGAATTTTATTGAATCGGAATGGGCACGCATGGAGTTCCGGGCAGCACATAGATCGGCCCTGCATGAGGGACGCGCACGCATTATTGTGATCATCTACTCAGACATTGGTGACACCGAGAAATTAGACGAAGAGCTGAAGGCCTACCTCAAGATGAACACCTATCTGAAGTGGGGAGATCCCTGGTTCTGGGATAAGCTACGCTATGCCCTGCCCCATCGCAGTCCTCTGACAAATGTGCATGGCCATGGGGCACTGGTCAAGACATCACTAAAGGGCTCCACCGATGACAAGTTGGAACTGATTAAGCCCTCGCCAGTGACACCACCCTTGACTACGCCGCCGGCGGAGGCTACCAAAAATCCGCTAGTGGCTCAGCTAAATGGCGGCACTCCGCATACAGCCATAATGATTGCCAATGGCAAAAATGGTCTAACAAATAGCCTATACACACCCAATGGCAAAATGCCGGGCAATGGCCACATCAATGGCGCCTTCATTATCAACACAAATGCCAAACAGAGCGATGTATAGGATTGGGAGAAGGCGGAACTATTTCAGTTCGAGCCCGATGACGAGCTGTTGTTCCATTAAGGCAACCAAACAGAATGTGTAAAAAGTCTAACGAAATTATACGACTATCTTTATTTTGGTCAAGATTCAATTTCTCGCCTAGCTTTTAAGTTTCAATGATGAAAATTTCCATTTTCAATATTTCATGTGGCCTTTGTTCATATATGTATTGTATGTATGTAAGCTAGCCTAGGCACCGCTTAGATTCTAAAATCTCAAAATATTTAGTAATAATTTGTATATTGTAAATTTTGTTTAAGCTGCTGCCGACTTAGTTAAGTATAGAAAAAAATAATTTGAACTCCATCAATTTGTGCGCGACTTGAGAACCCTCAAATCTGATAGAATGCTGAATGTAATGCACATTGAATTAGCTGAAACTAGGAGCTAGGAGGCCTAATCGAGCTAACCTTAGCTTGCATAATTTGCTTGCCCTTTATACTAGACAACTGACAAAAAGCTTAAGGACGAAACCAATTTTTTAGTTCTGAACTCCCAATTGACAAAACAAAATTTGCCAATTTTCTCAAAGAAATTCTAAAATCTAACTTGAAAAATGCATCAATCCTAGTTCGATCCCGAATTTTCTCAAACAAGAACGAAAGGATTGAACTGAGTGCGAATTTTCTTCTTGTCTTGATCCCGTCCTTAGCTCGGATGAGCTTTAATTTTACTCGAATTAGCTTCATATCATCAATACGAGGAATAGTTTTTTTAGGGGGTTTGATGGCTCTCACGTCAAGCGAGTGTTTTTTTGAAATTAACAAAGTTTTAGTTTACTATTTTACAATTGCACGAATCTCAAGTTGAAACTTTAATTTTGAACAAATACTGAGCTTTATTTGGAAATACTTTCTATTAGATATTAAGAATACTCTTGCAATACACATATGACGTATCCAAATAGTAGCATCTAAACTCAGCCGTGAATTAAATGTAATCTCCCCTCCCAAAACAAAACAAAAAAAAGGCCTTCTATGTATGTATCAAATTATGCTAAGCAAACAAAAAATCGCACACACTCTTTTTTTAGTTCTTAAGCAATTAGAAGTTACTCTTAAACAATTACACCGACAAACACTGTACATATGTAAGCTGAATAGGAATTTCTGTATAACTTTTCCCCACACAAAACGTCATAAATATGTATCCATTTATCACTTCACGAATGATCATATATATGTGTAACCAGGCTAAATATTGTACTATGAACAGTAAACATCATCAATTTAATTCAATAATCATTTAGGATACGTTAAATGTAATTAGCTTAACTATTAAATATTTCGCATTAGTTTTTTAGCAAGTTTCCGGAATGTAAGACCTAAGGTACCTACACAATGAAAACGCAAATTTATGCAGTTACACACTCATTTAATTATACATATATGTACGAGTATATGATTAAATCCAATTGTATATGAAAAAACATACAAGACGTAAATAAAATATATTTTAAAAAATTACAAAAATTGTTTATAAATGCTTCGGTCCAGTGATTGATGGTTGAGGAGGGGACTAACAAAAGTTCAATTTGGTGGCTAGAAAAAAAAACGAATTATTGTAAATTTTATTTCATCAGTTGCATTATTTTCCTCTACATAATCACCATTAATTTCACTATTATTATCAAAATGACAAAAAACGAAAGAAAAAAACCAACAATTAAAAAAAATAAACAAATAAAGAAATGCCAGGATGCGTTTTTCGACGACGATTTGCGTAGGATCGTCACCGTTGATAAAACCTTGGTTCACCTGGCAGAGACAAAGCAACAATCTGCGCATCTGCTTCAAAGCAGGTAACGACGCACACTGAGGTATTTGTCCCAAAAACTGTAGATTAATTAAAATTTGTATACTCTAGAAGACTATATTGGGTTTGTGAAAATGTATGTAAAAGCCAAAAGGAAACATCTTCGACCCGATAAACCATATATATTCTTCATCAGCTTCAACAGCCGAGTCAATATAGCCATGTTCGTCTGTCCGTATGAACACGGAAATCCCAGAGATGATAAGAGCTAGAGGTTTGAAGTGTATGAAACATATAATTCTCATACTTGCAGGCTGATCAAGTTTGTTTTTGATGTTTTGATGTAAAACCTCATATCTCACACAATTTCGAAGATAGAAAGTTTGACCCTTCTAGAGATATATTTAAATCATTATTACCGTTACCCGATTAGATGAACGATAGTTGAGTTATAAGCAAATCAAATAAATACATTGGGCAACCCTGACCACAGTCGTGAGGTTCTGCCGCCCGGGACGATCTTAAGTAATTTTTAACTAACATTAATTTTGAAAAACTCCTCTCACAGCTGGCATTGCTTATAACAATCGTGAGAAAAATTCAAAGCATCACTATTAAATTTGGTGCGGAATCTTCCAATTTCCAGCACAGGTATAATTCATATAGGCGCTGGTGTGAGCTGATGTGTGAGAGCTCGCATTGTCATGGTGCACAATGATCTGTCTTCTCTTGTTCGTGTTTCGAATTTCTCTGAAGACTTTCGTTGGATTTGGCTCGTCTTCGAAGACCCACACGGACGATTGCTGTTTTGTTTCGGGCTCATAAGCATAGATCCATGATTCGTCACCTGTGACGATCTTATAAACGTCCTTTGAAACACTGCGATTATATTTTTTCAAAATTTCTTCGCACCAATCCACACGAGCCTTTTTTTGAGCGATTGTCAAATTGTGCGGGATCCAACGAGAACAAACCTTTGTTACGCCCAGGTGTTCATACAATATCGAATGTATGCTGGTGGAAGAAATGCCCAAGGATGCCTCTATCTCACGGTATGTCACATGACGATCTTGCATTATCAGTTCACGCACGGCATCAATGTTTTCTGGCACAACGACTGTTTTTGGACGACCTTCGTCTTCGAGCGAGCGTCTCCCGCGATTGAATTCATTAAACCAATTTTTCACAGTGCTATAGGATGGTGCTTCATCGCCATACAAAGATTTAAGTTCAACGTTGCACACTTGTCGTGATACTCGACGTCGAAAGTTATGAAAAATTATTGCACGAAAGTTTTCACGAGTTAATTCCATTTTTCTGCCGAGGTAAGTTTTTGATTAATCGTTAATCGATATCAAACGTGGTCACACATGAAATAGTTGTATGGAGCTTTTATCGATAAAAGTCCAAACTTTTTTTGGGAAATGGCCAATTGGTCCTAAAATGGCTAGAAGTGACCTAGGCCAGAGACTTAAATAGCAACCCACGTATCACTGGTGATTTCGTCCACCAATTCGAAAAGTTGTCGTCTAAGTTAGTCTTCGTAGGACAAATTAACCTCTTTACTTTCATCGATAAAAACATGTATTTTTATTCTTCGCCTAGGGGATTCCATGGATATGCATAGCTTAGAGCACCGGTTGACGATTTCACTCGCTTTTCCAATAACGTCGTCTGCAAATCTCCTACTTTTCAGCGCTCAAAGTTATATTAAAGTCTTTTGATTGCAGATATTTTTGGGCATCTTTTACTTCATACAACACGGGTTGCCAAAGGCCTAAGAAAGATAGGTAAGAAAATTACTTCAAGGCAAATACCAAAGCTCCAGCGTCTGTTCGTGTGCTTAAGCCAGTGCACTATAGGAAATATTTAATTTTTTGTGGCATTATTTAATAACTTAAAAAGTAAGCGAGATTTTTGGATCCGATTTTTATACCCGTTACTCGTAGAGTAAAAAAGGTATACTAAGTTCGTGCAAATGTATGTAACAGGCAGAAGGAAGCATCTCCGACCCCATAAAGTATATATATTCTTGATCAGCATCAATAGCCGAGTCGATATAGACATGTCCGCTGTCCGTCTGTCTGTCTGTCCGTCTGTCTGTCTGTCTGTCTGTCTGTCCGTCCGTCTGTATGAACACCTAGATCTCAGGAACTATAAGAGCTAGAGCTACCATTTTTTCAGTGTAGACTTGTATCTTCTGCACGCAGATCAAGTTTGTTTCAAATTTTTGCCACGCCCCCTCCCGCCCCCGCAATATGAAAAAACCTCATATCTCCCACAATTTTGAAAATAGATTGTTCAAACCTTCTAGACATATATTTTAATCATCATTACCTATCGATCCGCCATACATCATTTTTCGATCAGATGAACGATAGAAGAGTTGCCACCCACGCAATTCGAAAAATACCTCATATCTCCCACAATTTGGGCAACCTTACCCTGACGGGTATATCGAAGTCGAGCAGGGCCGACTTCAACTTACGCTCTCGTTTGCTTTAGGTTTACCATACCATTGGGCAAAATTTGTATAGAAAATTGTTTATAGCATACTTTAAAGGGCAAATGTACGTGTAATGTATTAATAGAATGTCATTTAGGACATGCAAGGTCAGCTTGCCCTCATCCCCAGACATTATTTACCCCGCTTAAAAACATTAATTTTAAAATATTTGTTTATTTATTTTAAATTGAATTTATCATATAAATCAGCCTAATTATTGCCGTATAATCAGAAACATATTTATCAACAGCGATATTAATAAAAAAAATGGTTTTCCTGCTAAACAAAAATGACTGGTTTTCATTAATTTTTTGGAATTCTCATGTTATTCAGTATAAGCATAGCCTGCATAACATTATGACAACTGAGTCTGCATAACATCATTTTGAAAACCAAAAAGCCGACATGCAGTATGGTTCAGAAGGTTCTGTAGACTGACTTTTGCTTTTGCATCCGAAGCAAGGATGCCTGATAGTCTTCAATAGCTAATCTTTTCGGCCACTTCCATATGTATCGGATAAATATCACAGTTTGTTCCTGCAGTCCTCTTTATAGGCTCAATATTGCTCTATTGTAAGATCATGATCCAATATTAATGTCAAGGCATCATCTGAGGATACGTGAACGGGCTTCGTACTTCCTTATCATTTTCGCCTATTGCGGACATATGTATAGTATCCTAAGAACAGCTGCAAGGTCAGCTTGCCCTCTTTTAGGAGCATCCATGATTGCAGCTTGTATTAATAAGCTCACATTATTCGCCTCAGATGAAGAAAGCTTGGAAGCCTGGTTCCTCCGACCTCTAATGCTCTTAAGCAAAAATGATATACCGCAACGATCATTTATTTTTGTATGTTGAGCAATTGTATTGCCTTAAGCCAGTCAGCATATTTTACCTTAAAAAGTTTCAGATTTCGTTAACTTTTTAGCCATTTTGCCTTCAAACTTACACAAAACATCCTGGTTTTTTCCTTTGAATATCTTTTCGATTAGTCTGAAGGTGCTTGGTTTAAAAATAACATTCCCTTTGTCAGTTCGTCCAGTCGCTTTTATCCAAATGGCAAACAAGTCAGCATTGATCAAATTGAGGTAATGTCATAAAAAATTAAATTTTGCGAAAAGTTCATATATCTGCACATTGAGATAAAGTGTATCGGACGCAGAATTGATGACTGTACAAGGTACAAAGAGTCTCAGATCTAACAAATGCTAACAATTTTTCACAGGTCTTCGTAAAGTTACATTTTATTTACAAATTTTATATACCTCTCGAATACCATCGAAAACGACTAGCCGATTTAGGGAACTTTAAAATATAAAGAAAAAAGTTTGAAAAACTGGCGACTTCATGGCTAACACGTTTACTTATTTTACCACCTTAGTATGTTCAAAAATAAACATGCCTTCCCAAAAATGTGAATACAATCTGCAAATATTTTTTATTATCATTTTATTTGTCTTTATAATATTCATACATAGTTTATACATATAGTTGTACATTTGGTTGTATTGAAATCAAACAGTTGAAAAATGTTAAGTACACATGGCCCTACAAACAAAATAATACAGATCTTGTAAGAAAAAAAAAAACTAAAAAATGTACTACAAGCATCAAATAGTTGGTTTAAGTACAAAATGCACATATATAGAAGGCGACAAGCGCGCTATTTTCTATGTTTGCTTGCGCAAAAATGCTTTTCAAATTCTTAAGCAATTGTCCAATGCAATTCTTATTTGGGTTATGCACACAGCATTTAAATATAGCTAAGTAGAGTTGCCCGCACACGGCTCGTATTGTCATAGTAGCGCGATGCAAACGATTTTTTTAATCAGATTAAATTTATCAAAGAGAGAAAATGTGTTTTTTTTATTAAAAAAAAGAATGGTAAACAGCAAACGTTAAATATAATTTTTAATTAATGTCAACTGCATAATCCCCTGTAAAAATAAATAAAGTAGCCAAATAATAATCCATTGACACCACTATTTTTGTGTTATGTTTGAAATATGAATTTTTGAATATTTTTTCGGTAGGTATGCTTACAGTTTCAGAAATATCTAGCCTTGGAAACTCTATTTATTATCAAGATAGGAACGCATTTAAAGGTTATTGGATTTCTAAAAATCTCGTTAAAAGTTGTATTTCAATCGATTTAGAAGATTGAATACTACGAGATATAATTTTTGAGAAAAAATTCATTTTTAAGCCAAAAATGTACTAAAAATTACTTTTACCGTTTGGAAATAATAAAAAAAAGTCTTATTATTATATAATTAGAAGAAAATCTATAGATATATACAGAAATTGTGAGTAATTTAGTAATGTTCCAGTATTTAGTAGTTTATGTTTATGAGAAAAAAATTTTTTCCAAACTTAGCTTTTTGTTAAATACAAGAAATAAGCGTTTTCGATTAGATAAAAAAAGTATTCAAGGGCAAAACAAAGAACAAAACAAAGGACAAAATATGGTTTAAATTGTAAGTGTTTCTCCCGAAAAATTACAAAAATTCATATCTTAAACATATATCCACGAAAATTTAATATTTAAGCTTATCGTTTACAAAATACAACTAGAAAAAAGGAAAGAGGATATTTTCCGTATTCATTTATACTTAATATAATAATATCCCCTTTTTCATCCATTTTATATTAAATAATATTAAATTGCTTTTAATTTTGCATACTATGGAGCTGAATATAAAAGGTTATACAAATTGATATTTTTAAATTCCCAAAACAGAAGGATATTCATACCAAATGTATATTTTTGCTGCACGGCAAGGTAAATGCATGATGCGACAATGACGATACGAGCCTTGTGCGGACGGCCTAAGTGGTATTTAGGAGGGTATATAAGTTTCATATGAATTGTATATAAAATATATTATATTGTATATATCATATATATAGTTCCATTAATTGGGTTGTCGTTGTAGCCTACGCATATTGTACAGTTCTCGTTCTCCATTTTTAGCTTATGTAGTTACCTACTACTCACAATCAGTTTCAGTTTTTGTCTTTGGTGTTCCACGAATCTATACACAAATCCTTTTGCATTCCGTAACTGGTGCCTAAAGCAGCATATCATCATCGCTTTCGGTAAATTCACCATTGGGCTCTAGCAGCAAATTTGCCTCCTCATTGGACTGCACCTGCGGGATAGGGAGGGCCAACTTTATATAATTTAGAGCCGGACAAATACGAGGTCTGTTCCACAAGTATCTGAACTTTAATAATAATACAAATATTTAAAAACGAGAAGGCAAAGCTAACTTCGACTGTGCCGAAGTTTTGATACACTTGAAAAACTTTACTCCAACTGATTTAACTGGAAAAATATATATAGGATATCAGATATTTACATTTTTTAAATCATTGATAATAAAAATTTGACACCATAAAAAATCTTTTCTTAGTAAAACACATTTTCCAACCGATCAGTCCTATGGCAGCTATATGCTATAGTCATGCGATTTTTATAATTTTTTTTTAAATTATGTGAAAGCATATAAAACTAATATATACCAAGATTGGGGATGCTACGATAAATAACAAAAAAGTTTTTTTCACTAGAAGTAGTTTTTTGACCGACAGTTTATATGGCAGCTATATGCCATAGTCATCCGATTTTGATAAATTTTTCGGAATTGTGTGGGAACATATGAAACAAATATATACTACGATTGGAGACGCTACGATGGAAATCAAAAAAGTTTTTCTCACAAAGACTTATTTTTCGACCGATCGTTCCTATTGCAGCTATATGCTATAGTGATCCGATTTTGATACATTTTTCCAGAATTATGTGGAAGCATATAAAACTAACATATACCAAGATTAGTGACGCTACGATGGAAAACAAAAAAGTTTTTCTAACTAGAACTAGTTCTTAGACCGTTCGTTCCTATGGCAGCTATATGATATAGTCATCCGATTTTGATGAATTTTTCCTGTATCATGTGAAAGCATATAAAACTAACATTTACTAAGATTAGTGACGCTTCGATGGAAAACAAAAAGGTTTTTCTTACTAGAACTAGTTTTTTGACCGATCGTTCCTATGGCAGCTATATGATATAGCCATCCGATCCGGCCGGTTCCGACATATTAGTTGCGTGCAGTAAAAAGAAGACTCAGTGCAAAATTTCAGCTCGATAGCTTCAAAACTGAGGGACTAGTTTGCGTAGAAACAGACAGACAGACAGACGGACAGACGGACAGACAGACGGACAGACGGACGGACGGACAAGCGGAAATGAACTCGGCTCGTCGTCCTGATCAAGAATATATATAGTTTATGGGGTCGGAAATGAATATTTCTATGCGTTACAAACTTCTGGGCAAAATTAATATACAATTTTCAAGTGTATAAAAAAAAAACAACCCTTTAAAGCTCACCATTGTGTTGTTTATTTTAAGTGGTAGTAATTTAATGAATTTTCTAAAATGGAAAGAAATGTAGTATGGGGTGGTTTATAAGAAAGTAAACAAAAATGAGTAACTCACTAAAAAAATGAAGTAAGCAGGTTCTTTTTCGAGAATCTAGTGTTATTCCTTAAACTCAGTTTGATTACTTTATACCAGGGGTCGGCAATGAGTGCGAGACGTCGCTGCAATAGAATTTGTGAGTCAGCAGAGACAAGTTCAACACGCGAGGTTAAAGACCTTTATTCTTTGCCTTGGCCTGCGGGCGTGCCTGATCCAGACAAGCGTTCTCTTTTCAGTTTACACTTCTTCAGTGTCCAGCTTTCAGCAAACTCTCTTAGTTACAAGCAGGGCACGAGCGTGTATTGTTCCATCACGCGGCCGAGTAGAATAATCAAAGGGAAAAGGAGGAGCATTTGAAAGCTCTCTGCCCATTTTCTGTACATGTATGTATGTAAATGTATAAGTTTTAACTATATTCCTTACTGCATATTATAAAACGTAAGCGATAATCATCAGATAATTAGCAAGAAAAATCGATCAAATACAAATTTGAAAAAAAAAAAAAAACGAAATATATATATGTAATCTCTAATTGGATTTTATAAATTCAAGGATATGCATCAACCTTGCCAAAGTTCCTTATGATAAGGTCACAATTCCCTTTTGAGTTTTATTTATGAGCGAAAAAATAAAACTCATGGAATAATCATTATTTTTAAGTTTTTTTTTTTTTTTTTGCTCAAAAATATTGATTATGGCCTAAGTTTTATAATATTACTTAAAAATAATCATTATTGTGTGAGCAATTGAAAAAAAATGTTAAAATAGTCATTTAGAATTAAAAATCGTTATAATCAAAATGAATAATATTTGCACTGACTTGGCTAATTTTTCTTTTGAATATATCAGCCATGCTCCCATTTTCACTTTCGCAAAATTTTTGCGATTTCAAACCGGTTTTATGAGCAAATTTGGTCTCTAAATCGCAAAAAGTTTGCGAAAGTGAATATGGGAGCCTGGCTGTATAAAACCTTTTTACATTAAAGCTTGGTATTGAGTAACTGCGAAAATCGTGCGAAATCTCTGCACATTATTTCGTCGATAGCAAGTGCGAAAAGTTGCCACCATCTCTAGTTTCAAATCTACCCACCTCTAGGAGTTTTGTTTACAAAATAAATTTCAAATGGATAACAAACAGAGAAGAGTTTTATTGGCTACAATAGCGATGTGCGAGTTGCAACAAATGACAAAGAATGCAGCCAGGCAACCACTACTTGCGGCGACAAAGAAGTCCCAAATCCGACCATTCTGGAGTTATGTGGCTCATCCATTACAAACACGGAATCACTTTATTTACCTTCCTTGTCAAGGGCAGTAGCTATATTTGACGCTTTTGACCAATCCTGTATAAGAATGCTACTCGTGTATGCGCTCCTACAGCACAGGTTGTTCTTTGACTAAATTGATCAGGGCCACTTTGGCATGCACTTGTTTTTCCTCGCGCCACACACTTGTATATTTCGACCGAGCTGATTGCGAAAAATATGGTTTTGATATATTACGCACTATCGAAATAATGACCTATCGATTAACTATTGCGTGACACGGTATGCATCGGGTGGCAACGCTGCAAAATCGATATGACTTTTCGCAACATTTCTGTGTACCAACTCGCGAAACGGCTACCAGCGAAAATCGAGCGAAATCGTTTTTTTTATATGGAGTTTTTGATTTCGCGAGTATTTCGCAGTTACTCAATACCAAGCTTTAGACGGGATTTACATGATGAAGCAAACTTCATGATGTTTTCTTAGTAGGCGAGAGATTTAAATGTATTTTTTTACTATTCGTTTAAAAGGACTGAGAGATTTCCTCTAAATTCCACGCCTACTAAGAAAACTTCATGAAGTTTGCTTCATGGTGTAAATCCCGACTAACTGTAATAACTATGGTGTGTTTTAGTGTTCGAGTACTCAGAGAGGGAAGAGCAACAATTGGTAAATGCAGACAAAAAGAGAATCCAAAATAAGATAAGCAAGAAACAAAACACTTGCAATGCAAAATTTACTGGTGCACAACTATGGCCGCACTTCAAGAACGACAAATAAACGGTAGACAAATGATTAGGAAACAATTTTTATTTATTTATTTTAGTAATAAGCATGACCTCCCTCTAAAACTCGATTTGACTTACTGTCCACCAGAGTTTTTAGCAAATTTTAGGAAAGTTCTTCCCATGCCTCAATTATTGTCATTTTTAGCTTTTAGACATCTTGATATGTTTTGTTTTGGGCAAATATTTTTCGAACGAATAATGTCCACAAGTTTTCTATCGGATTCATGTCAGGAGAACGTGCGGGCCACCATTAAACATTCACATTGTTGGCTTAAAACCATGTACGTGTCTTGTGTATTGAAAAAATTGGGTACGGCAACAGATGCACTGCCACGCACTTGAATAGGGACAAAAAATTATATTTGTTTCGTTTTATTTTTCTCTTAATCTACTGTTGCTGTTTTAATGGTGGTTACTGTTTTTTGACGAATAGAGTATAGGCAAACTATGGAAGTAAGGGAGAGACCTCGAACATTTACCGTTAACATTTATTTTTAATTTTGTTTTGAGCATTCCAAAAATGTTGAACTTTTTTGCATGCACTTGAATATAGGGACAAATGTGATTTCGTCATTCTAAGAAAAATTCCACGCGATTAACTTTATATTTTGTCAACATTGAAACGTTTTAAATAAAAAAAAATACTATGGGCCGCGGAAAAGAGCCTTACAAAATTCACTCTAAATTACAATTAAATGCAAGCGTCGACACTGTAAGGAGAGTTCAGCTTGAACATCTAAAAAAATTAAATAAAAAAAAAAAACGACCACTTAATAACCAACGTAAAGTTACTCGCCAAGCTCGACATCATATGAACTGGAAGAGCGAATGGCATGCCATGGTGTTTTCAGATGAAAATCGCTTCAACTTGGATGGGCCGGACGGTTTTTCGTATTACTTCCATGATATTCGAAAAGAAGAACACTTTTTGTCCCGTCACTATAGCCGTGAAAAAGGAATAATGGTATAGGGTGCCATCTCATATTATGGAACATGCCACCTGCACGTTGTGTTAACTAAAATGAATGCAACGCATTACAAAAGTTTGCTCAAGAAAGCATTTCCTTAGCTAAACAACATCTTCGGACCATTATTGTGGACTTTCCAACAGGATAATGCCCCAATTCAGTCTGCTTGGGTGGTAAAAACGTGGATTCAGCAGCAAAACGGCGCTCTTATGGAGTGGCCCCCATATTATCCGGATCTCAACATAATTGAGAATGAGTGGGGGGGTGGACAAAAACATAAACACAGCCTGGAGTGAAATATACTTAAATTACATAAAGGCACTTTATGACTCTCTTCCTAATAGGATTTATGAAGCAATTTCTAAAAATGGTGGCCACACACATTATTAAAATATTTCAATTATGAAAACTAAAGTTAAAGATAATGAAAATACCATTTGTTGAACACCATTTTTTAGTTTATGTCCCTATTCAAGTGCTGCATAAAAATGTGAAATTTTCAGAGAACTCGAACTAAAAAAAAAAAAAAAAAAAAAAAAATTTAACTTGGAATAAATTTTTATACACTTGAAAAGTGTATATTAATTTTGCCCAGAAGTTTGTATTCATTTCCGACCCCATAAACTATATATATTCTTGATCAGGACGACGAGCTGAGTTTATTTCCGCCTGTCTGTCCGTCCGTCCGTCTGTCCGCCCGTCTGTCTGTCTGTTTCTACGCGAACTAGTCCCTCAGTTTTAAAGCTATCGAGCTGAAATTCTGCACAGGGACTTCTTTTTGCTGCACGCAACTAATATGTCGGAACCGGCCGGATCGGACGACTATATCTTATAGCTACCATAGGAACGATCGGTTGGAAATAAGTCTTAGGGAGAAAAACTTTTTTGTTTTCCATTGTAGCGTCACCAATAGTATATATTAGTTTTACATGCTTCCACATAATATCGAAAAAATTTATCAAAATCGGATGACTAAATCATATAGCTGCCATAGAAACGGTCGGTCAAAAAAACAAGTTCTAGTGAGGAAAACTTTTTTGTTTTCCATCGTATAGTTACCAATCTTGGTATATATTAGTTTTATATGCTTTCACATAATTTTGGAAAAATTTATCAAAATCGGATGACTTTATCATATAGCTGCCATAGGACCGATCGTTCGGAAAATGTGTTTTACTTAGAATAGATTTTTTTATGGTTTCAAATTTTTATTATCAATGATTTAAAAATTTTAAATATCTGATATCTATATCCAATATATATTTTACCGGATAAATCAGTTGAAGTAAAGTTTTTCAAGTGTATTAAAACTTCGGCACAGTCGAAGTTAGCTTTGCCTTCTCGTTTTTTTAAAATTTAATATAGAATAAATTACTGAATATATAAAAATATTTGACTTTTGATTTTATTTGTTTGTTTCAGTCAAATATTTGTATATTCGTTTTAGAATGCTTGTCCCTATTTAAGTGCATGCCAGTGTATACACCAGAATTTAGTAGGCTGTTGATTATAATTTCACGATGCCTTAATTACAATTTGTCATTACAGAAAGATTATTTTTATTCGTAATCATACGATGCCGAAAACACTTGTTGCTAGTGGCAACTTCTAAGCTTCCATTGCCGACCCCTGCTCTATTCTTTATGCTCAGCAAATCTTTGCTTTGTTCTGAATATTTGGCATCTCTGTCTTAAGCAACTTTCTATTATGAAAAATATCATTGATTAGAAAGTACAAAGATAACTGGCACAGCGAAATTTTTAAAAGATGGATCCAGTTGTCCAACAGATCGGCCACAATCTCGTCGGTCTGTGTTGTTACAGGATACGGTCACACCATTTTAATTTGCGTTTAGCGATTGGCAAAAAGCGGACATAGTTGACTTGTTGGCTCGCTTCATAACTGTAGATCGAACTTGGATCCATCAGAGACCAAGGTAAAATCTGCTTAAGACGACGATGAGTCTGTCAGGTAATCCATCCACCCATTTTGGGTAGAAAGATTACTTTCAGCAGAAAAAAAAGCACACTATAATTCTTTCGCCTTAGCCTCCTAATAAACATTTTTGATAGCAAATGGCAAATGTTGAGGTCATCCGTGAAACCTTAACGAATCCTATTTTTCAGACATCAACAGTTAATGGGAAAAACGTTATTTAAATGGAGACTATATAGAGGAATAAAACATTTTTCACGTTTATCGGTGGTTCAGTTACTTTTGAAACAGCCCCCTGTAAAATAGGAACTTACCCTGGAGTATCTCACCGCTGAGCTACTACGTCTAAACAAGCGTCGCACGCGCTGCCTGCGCGCTGGTGAGAAGGCAAATAGTCCCAGGCACGTTACACAGAACGTCACAGAGAGAATGGCTGCCAGGATGGCTGTAAAATTAAAGGCAAAAGGAGTGAGTAAGTGCCAGCTAATACAGTTGGCCAGCTGCACTTACTGCCCACGGAGGCCGTTGGGCCGATGGGAGCAGCCACCGGGCCTGAATCAGCTGTTGTTGTTGTTGTAGCTGCTGTTGTAGCTGCTTCTGTGGGCTTACCCGTTGCCGATGCCTGCGTGGTGCTGGTGCTGGTGGTGGTACTCGTGCTGCTGCTATCTCCGGCATCCTGCGACTGAGGTACTTTGAGTCCCAGGAACTGGCAAATGCTCGGCGTGCGCTGCACATAGAGCAAATTGCATTGCTGACCCTGCGGGCACAAAACACACAGATTCACAGATTCTTGTAATTAGAAACTTTCTTCATTAAGTGCAAAGCATAAAATAAATAAATAAATTGATACAGGGAGAATGCATAAATTACAAATAAAATACAACTGTTTCACCCAAGGGCCCAGCGCGAAATTGCGGCGCAACAACTGGCATCCTTTGCCAGTGGCCCAACCTCGTGCAACACTTTCACCCAAAGACCATTTCCGGCAAAGGCAACAAAATGAAACAGCAAATGTGCGCATAATTTAAAAACTTTTGCGGCACAAACTGCAACTGGCAACTGCAAGTGGCAAAAAACGCGCAGAACTTTGCCGCCATTCGCCGACTCTCTAGTCAAGCCAGACACGAACGTGCCCAGGAGGAGAAACAGCCCAGCGACGACGACGACGACGACGCATTAAAAAGTTTGCAGCCATTTAAAATCCCATTTCATTGAATCGCTAATTTTCCGACAGCGTCAGCCAGCCAGTTCCTAGCCCAAAAAAAAAGTGGATATATATGTATTGCATACAGGTTATCGCCATGTGTGTAGTGTGCTTTCCGCTTTTTGCAGTTCAAGGATTAAAACGTGCTATCTTTGTTTTGGTGAATAAAACAGAAATAACAAAAGGCAAACTTTTTTTAGATCTTAACCATTTTAGAATTCAATTGGTTGAAAACTGATCTGAAAATGACAAGCAGATTATGGCTTCCTTAGCGAAGAAAACGTGAAAACTTGAAAACCGAAACGATTTAAGGTTAACGGTTACCTTATCGGTAACTGTTTTTTGACTGATACATTATTATACCTTAATCAATCCCTACATAATCTACAAGTCGACTGGACTAGACAGTATTGTGAATTCCTTCCTGCTTCAGAAATACATAATAAGGATTTTTTGCTGGTAATAGAAAACAGAACTCTCATGAAAACAGTTAAGAGTTTAGCACCAGAAATCAATCAGAATGCCTTAAGCTAAGGTCCCCACGCAAATAATTTGATCAAATATTTCTACAAATTTGGCTATTTTGATTGACTTAGCAGCAAATAGTTTGCGCGCAAACATCAGCCATGTAGCCTTTGTTTATAAAAAAAACTAAATTTTTAGGCTGCACATTTGTCGGAATCAGCCGGATCGGATGACTATATAGCTGCCATCGGTCTAAAAACTAGTTCTAGTGAGAACAATTTTTTCGTTATCAGTAGTAGCGTCTAGGGTTGCCGGAAATAGTATCGACATATCGAAAATCGATAGCTTTGTCGGATCGGATATTTTAATAACGCAAAATATCGCATATCGATCGATATCGACAACTCTAATATCGTTCATCTGATCGGAAAATTATTTATAGCGGATCGATAAGTAATTATGATTAAAATATATGTCTAAAAGGTACAAACAAGCTAGATCCAAAATTGTGGAAGATATGCGATCTTTTCATATTGCGGTTGCGAGAGGGGGCGTGGCAAAAACCAACTTGACGATACTAGTCTACACTGAAAAAATGGTAGCTCTAGCTCATATAGTCTCTGAGATCTAGGTGCTCACACAGACGGACATGTCTATATCGACTCGGCTATTGATGCTGATCAAGAATATGTATACTTTATGGGGTCAGAAATGCGTCCTTCTGCCTGTTCAATACATTTGCACGAACTTAGTATACCCTTTTTACTGTACAAATAACGGGTATAAAAATCTAAAAAAAAAAAGCTTCCTCTACACAATGACAAAAAAGGTTCAGGGCATTATTGTTTTTCATTCATTTATTTAGATTACTAGAAAAAATCTTTAAAGCTAGAACCTTCAACTATGCATCCCTTTTTAGACGACATTCGATACCTGCGATAGATCTGGGGTCTGTCAAAATGTTCTGGATTGCGAAATGGAAGAGGTACCATATATCTTCAGAATCATCCCCTCTGATTGTCTGAATAAAGAGCTTCTTCACCTTTGCTTGAGACAAATTTTCCGCATTTTTTGAAGAAACAGAATTGGGAAAAGGTACACTTTACGACGTACCAAAATGGAAGGCGTCTACACGACAACTTGAAGAACGAAGTGGAGCTTGATTGGCCATACTTTTCGATAAATGAAATGACAACTGTATCGCAAACAACGTTATAAAATGGAACCGATTAGATGGTATTGGTCGGGTATCAGACAGACCAAAAGAGACCTGGAGAAAGACCTTCGATAGAGAAGCTCGAAGTATCGACAAATCTTGGCAAAGCAAAGTTTGATGGAGAGGAGAAGTGTTTGATGCCTTGTTTTCCTCGAGGGAATAAGGACTCACAGAAATGTCAATAATTGAATCAATTTTTTGTTTAAAGTCATTTATTGACCAAACAAAATGAGAATCTGCTGATATGTTTTCTTTTCAGCTTCAGCGTCTTCTTTCACTATAAGATCTTACATAAGTTTCCACAAACACCTCATGTTATAAGTGAAATAAATTTGTTAAACTTATGAAAATACATTTGATCTATATTTTTTAATATCTGGGACCTCTGATCTGTAGATTTTGATCGCAGACAGAATGTAGTTTTTAATACAAATGACACCTCAATTACCTCGATGGAACTGATTATTCTTAAGAAACAAAAGCAAAAAATCCATGTCGTACAGTGTATTCGGATAAACCCGTATAAACCCAAGTACGTTTTTATACATTCACTGCGCAAAAGTAACAGTCATTTAAATGATTAATAGGAACAGTCTATATAATCGGCACTCCAAATTGAAGCCCTTAAGGGGGTATTCTATCTTTGAGTAGCGTTTTATGAGTGTTTTAAAAAAAAACGAGAAGGCAAAGCTAACTTCGACTGTGCCGAAGTTTTGATACACTTGAAAAACTTTACTCCAACTGATTTAACTGGAAAAATATATATAGGATATCAGATATTTACATTTTTTAAATCATTGATAATAAAAATTTGACACCATAAAAAATCTTTTCTTAGTAAAACACATTTTCCAACCGATCAGTCCTATGGCAGCTATATGCTATAGTCATGCGATTTTTATAATTTTTTTTTAAATTATGTGAAAGCATATAAAACTAATATATACCAAGATTGGGGATGCTACGATAAATAACAAAAAAGTTTTTTTCACTAGAAGTAGTTTTTTGACCGACAGTTTATATGGCAGCTATATGCCATAGTCATCCGATTTTGATAAATTTTTCGGAATTGTGTGGGAACATATGAAACAAATATATACTACGATTGGAGACGCTACGATGGAAATCAAAAAAGTTTTTCTCACAAAGACTTATTTTTCGACCGATCGTTCCTATGGCAGCTATATGCTATAGTGATCCGATTTTGATACATTTTTCCAGAATTATGTGGAAGCATATAAAACTAACATATACCAAGATTAGTGACGCTACGATGGAAAACAAAAAAGTTTTTCTAACTAGAACTAGTTCTTAGACCGTTCGTTCCTATGGCAGCTATATGATATAGTCATCCGATTTTGATGAATTTTTCCTGTATCATGTGAAAGCATATAAAACTAACATTTACTAAGATTAGTGACGCTTCGATGGAAAACAAAAAGATTTTTCTTACTAGAACTAGTTTTTTGACCGATCGTTCCTATGGCAGCTATATGATATAGTTATCCGATCCGGCCGGTTCCGACATATTAGTTGCGTGCAGTAAAAAGAAGACTCAGTGCAAAATTTCAGCTCGATAGCTTCAAAACTGAGGGACTAGTTTGCGTAGAAACAGACAGACAGACAGACGGACAGACAGACAGACAGACGGACAGACGGACGGACGGACAAGCGGAAATGAACTCAGCTTGTCGTCCTGATCAAGAATATATATAGTTTATGGGGTCGGAAATTAATATTTCTATGCGTTACAAACTTCTGGGCAAAATTAATATACACTTTTCAAGTGTATAAAAAATTGGAAAAAAAAACTATAAGAGGTTTTTCAATTTGGTTTTTTGTTTTGTGTTATTAATTAATTAAATTAAAAAATACATGAAAAAGTTTGGAATTCGAGGGCTGTTCAAAAAGTTATCGGCCTGCCAATTAAGGTCTCAAAAAAAAAGGTGCAGTGGTGTAGCCATTATTCCGGGACTCCAGGTTATCGAAATTGAAAACGGTAAATGAGGTTATGATCAGAATTGATGTTATTCTGGCCCGTACCTCAATCATAATTTTTAATATATTTTTGAAAAACTGGGGGCCATTTAAAAAAAATTTCGATTTTTAAAGTTTTTCTTTTGGAGTTTAGTTTAAAAAAAATAGTAAAAATATGTTTTTCCTCATGTTTGAAGTACGGGCCAGAATTACATCAATTCTGCGTCGATTGCAACATGTCTGATCAAAATCGGTTCAGTATAACTGGCCCAATCATGGCTACCAGGTCAAAAAACGTGGTTTCGAGAAAATCGCGGTTAAAGTTTTGAGCAACGTTGAAAATACTCAAGTTAGCAAGAACATTGCTCCACTAAAATGGATATATCCGCTAAACTATTTCGAATATTTGAAAATGGAATTAAAGAGATGAAAAAGGAATGTCCAAGTTATAATAATAAGGCAAAACAAAAAAGTTAAAAAAAATAATTTTCAAAGGTAGAAGACCCCCTTAAGCTATATCGATCGAATTTGCCGGTATTTTTCTTCAATTCCTTAGCTTCTTGCTTTTGCCATATCAAACAACAAGCGGTACATTCACCTTTACAAAATCGTCAGGCAATAAATTGAATTATTAACCCACCCAGAAGTGTGACAAGCAATTAACGACATTATAAACAAATACAGAACATCAGCACGACATGGAACACTGCACGCACAAACTCACCTAACGAAGTACGCATTACGAATGCACCCATCCATATGTGTGTCGGGTTGGATACGAGAGTCAGGATAACTAACTACACCTACACCTTCACACAGATTCTTGTGGGTTCCCCTTAGGCCATTGGAATTTTGAAATGTTTGTTCTAGGTGGCAAATATCTCGCAGCTATTTGTCAACTGACTTAAAATTGGGTCAATTGGTTTGTGCCGCATAGAGCAGGATATACATTGCCTGCTGCTCATGATGGTGGCAAAAACAAAACCTGCTTTTCAATCAGCGCCATAACGGAGTACAATACAATGGCTGTGGCCAACTTCAGGCACTAATTGACAACTGGGATGGGTTAATAAACGGACCCAACCGCTAATTACCATGTTTGGCACACGCAAATTGGGAACATTCGAGGTACTAATACAAGCAAAAGTACATGTCCAAGTCTGAGTGGTTCACCACAGACGAATGCAACTTAATTAAATTATTGCGCAAGCACCGAAATGCAAAACCACAGGTCATGCATCTGGAAGGGATGACTCGTAATTAAATTTTCAGCTGAACTATTTGCCAATCATTTGCTTAGAACAGGACGCATATCTATGATCTAAGCAGGAGCAACAGCAGGTTGTTACTACAATTAGTCAGGCACCTGCATTTTAGACAGCGCACTGTGGACTAAAGTCAACATTTTGGTCATAAATAAAATATTTTAAGTTGAAGTTTATATTAACTTATATTGACTTATAAAATTACTTGGGCCGCTATTTATATTTTTAGCATTGGCTACTCTAAGTGTGATCAGTACACAGAAAAACGAGAAGGCAAGATAACTTCGACTGTGCCGAAGTTTTAATACACTTGCAAAAGTTCACTTCAACTGATTTTGCCGGTAGACTATATATATATATAATATAGATATCAGATATTTATAAATTCAAAATAGTTAAGACTCAAAAATAGAATCAAAATATATATGCTAAAAAATTTTTCTTAGTAAAACTCATTTTTCGACCAATCGGTCCTATGGCAGCTATACGCTATAGTCATCCGATTTTGATCAATTTTTTCCAAAATTATGTGAAAGCATATAAAACTAATAGTATTAGTCTAATACATACCATGATGGTGACGCTACGATAAAAAACAAAAAAGTTTTTCTTACTAGAACTAGTTCTAAGTCTGATCGTTCCTATGGCAGCTATATGATATAGTCCATGCTCACAATTTTGGCAAACAAGAATTATTATCCAACACTTGAGGAGAGAAGATTTTAAGGTATCTATTCTCAATCTCTCAATCCAAAGAAATGTGGCCTACTCCCCGAATCCCCCAAAATTTGGACTTCTGCATCTGCTTATACAAAACCCATCCGTACCTCTAACCACTAACCAGGGCTGCAAACCGGTCCGGAACCGAACCCTTCAGAACCGGTTCGGTTCAGGTTCTGGTGATGCCTGAACCGAACCGGGAACCGAACCCCATTGAAAATAATCACGAGAACCCGAACCCGAACCTAACCCTGATTTCTAATTGATGGGGTTCGGTTCTAAAAAAAATTTCAAGCACAGAATTTATTTTTGCACTTTGATGATAAAAAATATTTTATAATGATGAACAAAAATGTATCCATTCTTATGCCCATTTATGGACGGCGACACTCTTCCCGTCCGCAACAAAAGACTGGACAAAATAACACAACCTCAAGCAAGGGAATTCAATTTGCATCCGAAACCGTATTTCTGGGTATTATTTTATTCGTACGGAGATGCAACGGCACGTTGAATACAAGGAAAAGTTGTACGTCATTTAAATGTCTTCATTTTTTTACACAAGTCACAATTTAAATACTTTTAGCATTTTACTCTCACAATATGCCAGTCAAAGCCGTGCTGTGGCGGTCCCATTTGTAGAAAAAATAATTTTGACTGAATTCTCGGAAATGTATGTACGTACGTGTGTGTGTGGCTGAACACACTATAAGTTAGGGATGAGACAACCCGGCGTGTCTGTGATTAAGTCACGGTCACTGGCAATCATCAAATCACACAGTGACTGCATATTTGAAGTAACAGTGTGATTTGATGACTGCCAGTCACTGTGACTTAATCACAGTTACGCCGATATGGTCAATCACAGTTACTAAATCACGGGTACGCAGATAAAGCTCATCTCTTATTTTTAGGCCAAAAGTGACCGTGTTTTTTGCAGGTTTCTTAGCCACAAAAAAAAAATTTTCGCTGTGAGTGCAAGTTGGCAGAATCGCTTAACTCTTCTAAGCATACATACAATCAATCAATCAAGACTGATCACTCATGTGCTTGACTTCCAAGCCATCAGGCAGCGTATTATAAGGCATCTCGTCTTCAAATTCTATTAAATTATTTATTATGTACATAAATATATAAAATGCTATCTGGAACCCGAACCCGAACCGGAACCCCGGTTCTCAATTTGAAGGGAACCGGTTGTGGAACCGAACCCCCAGAGTAGGGTAAGGGTTCGAACCCCGAACCGAACCCCTGTCAAAATCAGAGGGGTTTGCAGCCCTGCCACTAACACTTGGATTGAAGTTCCTTAATGTAGTTGCCAGATAATTTTTGATGTGAAACATCTTTAATTTCGGTACGTTGATTTTATAGTAGGGGTAAAATTCAATTTGGAAATAACGCATAACGCGTAACGCATAACGCATATTGCATATTGCTCACTGGTATACACCAAGCAATTGCCTGGCCAACCGTGGCTACTTGCCCATGGCTACTTGACCATGGCCATTTGTCAATGGGCACTTGACCCATGTGGAAAAGCAATGTTGGAGCGCAAGCAATCGCCTGGCCAACCGTGCCATTTCAATTAAATTTGGTAGTAGTAGTAGTTTAGCACAGAAGAGAAATTTGGGATCTGGGATCAGCGATCTGGGATCTCGGATCAGGGATTTGGGATCAGGGATCTGTAATTAGGGATCTGGGGTGAGGGATCTGGGATTAGGGAATTGGGATTGGGGATCTAGGATCGCGGGTCCGGGATTAGGGATCAGAGATGTGGGATCAGGGATTTGGGAACTGGGATCTGGGACCAGGGGATGGGGGATCTGGGATCAAGCATTAGGGATCTGGGATTAGGGGTCTGGGATCAGGGATGGGGGATCTGGGCTTTCGGATCTGGGATCAGGGATCTGGGCTCACGGATCTGGGATCGGGGGTCTGGGATTAGGGATCAGAGATGTGGGATCAGGGACTTGGTATCAGGGACCAATGATCAGGGATCTGGGACCAGGGATGGGGGATCAGGGATCTGGGATCAGGGATGGGGGATCTGGGATCTGAGCTCACGGATCAAGGATTAGGGATGGGGGATCAGGGGTCTCGGATCAGGGATCTGGGATCAGTGATTTGGGATCTCGGATCAGGGATCTGGGATCTGTATTAGAACTTCGGCATAGTCGAAGTTAGCTTTGGCTTCTCGTTTTTAATCTCAAACATGCTTGAAGCGATTCTGCTTTGATATTTTATTAATTTCCAGTATCGGAATTAGTTCAATCTTTATGAGATTACCGCGGGATATATGTAATCTTATCAGGATTAGTAAAAGTGAAATCAAATCAATCCTTTTCAGCTCGGCTTAAGAAAATCCGAGCTTGACCAGTTTTTTTAACCCTTCCGGATTGATTTAAGCCCGTTTGGTTTGATTTTTTTTCTGTGTAGTGTTTGGTAAAGGTAGTTTACTTCACTGAACTTGTTCACTTGCTCTTATTTCAATGTCAAGTTTCTCAAATTGCTCAGATGTCTAGTTGTGCAGTTGATCAGATGTTCTGTTGTTCAGTTTTTCTGCTGTTCAGTCATTCAAATTGCTCAGTTGTTCTGTTGTTCAGTTGTTCGGTTGGGCAGTTTTTCTATTGTTCACTTGTTCTGTTTTCAGTTGCTCAAATTGCTCAATTGTACTGTTGCTCACTTTTTTTGTTGCTCAAATTCCTTAATTTATCAGTTGTTCAATTTTTCAGTTATTCATTTGTACAGTTGCTCTGCTGTTAAGTTGAATTGTTCAATTGTCTAGTTGTACAGTTGATCGTAAACTTTTATTAAGGCATGGTGATCTTTAACGATGATTCAATCCAATTGTTTTCCTTTGTTGGTTCTGTCGCATAGCTGGTCCCACTGCAGCCGGTTGCTTGCTTATAGGGTTTGAGGGATTCAGATTGCTTTGTGATCGGAGTGTTAAAATAACTACTTAATATTTAAATTTGGTTAGACAACTCGGTAAAATGTTTCTAAAAATAGTTACTGATTAAATAGCTGAGTGAACAATCATTGAACAAGAGTAACTGAACAAGAGTCACTAAACAAATAAAGATCAATTTAACGAGAAGGCAAAGCTAACTTCGACTGTGCCGAAGTTTTAATACACTTGAAAAACTTTACTCCAACTGATTTAACTGGAAAAATATATATAGGATATAGATATCAGATATTTACAATTTTTAAATTATTGATAATAAAAATTTGATACCATAAAAAAAACTTTTCTTAGTAAAACACATTTTCCGACCGATCGTTCCTATGGCAGCTATATGCTATAGTCATCCGATTTTGATACATTTTTTCGAAATTATGTGAAAGCATATAAAACTAATATATACCAAGATTGGGGACGCTACGATAAAAAACAAAAAAGTTTTTCTCACTAGAAGTATTTTTTTGACCGTCCGTTTATATGGCAGCTATATGCTATAGTCATCCGATTTTGATAAATTTTTTCAGAATTATGTGGAAACATATAAAACAAATATATACTACGATTGGAGACGCTAGGATGGAAATCAAAAAAGTTTTTCTCACAAAGACTTATTTTTCGACCGATCGTTCCTATGGCAGCTATATGCTATAGTGATCCGATTTTGATACATTTTTCCAGAATTATGTGAAAGCATATAAAACTAACATGTACTAAGATTAGTGACGCTACAATGGAAAACAAAAAAGTTTTTCTAACTAGAACTTGTTCTTAGACCGATCGTTCCTATGGCAGCTATATGATATAGTTATCCGATCCGGCCGGTTCCGACATATTAGTTGCGTGCAGTAAAAACTGAGAGACTAGTTCGCGTAGAAACAGACGGGACGAGACGGACAGACGGACGGACGGACAGACGGACAGACGGACGGACGGACAGACGGAATTGAACTCGGCTCGTCGTCCTGATCAAGAATATATATAGTTTATGTGGTCGGAAATGAATATTTCTATGCGTTACAAACTTCTGGGCAAAATTAATATACACTTTTCAAGTGTATAAAAAGAAGAAGTTTACTTGTTCAGTTTCGTGAACAACTAATCTTTCTTCACTCACTCATGAACAACAAAACACTAGTGCCAGGAACTAAACAAAATCCTTAAAAAGTTAGCTCTGGAATATTTTAAAAAATATCGGATAATATATAGCGGAGATATTAAAATTCTTATGTTTTATTAATATATTTGAGTCCACTGTGCGCTCAGACAGCCTTTACAATGTTAATGTTTACATTTAGAAGTTTTATATTAACCTTTAATGTTAATACTAACATTTTATGTTAATAATAACATTTTGTGATTTGATGAAAGCTTTTTAAATAATACTTTTTCTATGTAATTGGTTTATCGAAGTCGGGCAGGGTCGAGTGGACGAGTAACGGGTTTATCGAAGTCGGGCAGGGCCGAGTGGGGGAGGTCATATCCGTCTAAAAATGTGTACTGTTTTATACTTAAGTCATGGGCAAGTATTAAGGTGCTTCATTCGAGCTTATGACAACCCAAATCGACTTTTTGCACCATAGTGCAGCGCTTGTTTAAGACAACAAAGGCTTAAGTAACAACAACAACAACATAACAAAAGGCCCAGGAACGACAGCTAAAAGCAAAGGCTACAACTAGGTGAAAGCCATAGACAAGGGAGTACAAATGCAAAGCGAACCGCAAAAAACAAAAACGAGGCCACAAAGCAGAAAGCCGCACCAACTCGCTGGCTGGCAAACAACAGTATCTGGAGAAGGAACAGTTGGAAGGCAAAAGCCGATTGCCAAGTGGTAAGCATAACAAAGGACACCTGCCACATTGCTTTATGCCGCCACCCACCCCAACCAGCTGGAGGCGATGCGTCAGTTCGCAGTCCGCTGGGTTGGCCTTTTGCGCATTGTACATATTTCTTACATTTTCACTTTGATGTCGTGCCAGAACTTGCTGGTGGCAAGACTTTGTAAAAGAAAACACGCCGCTACAGTCGAAATCTTAGCCTACACACACACACACACACACACACACACACACGCGCAAAAAGTTATGTTCGGTCGCCCAGTTATTGTTCTTTACCCCCTTCTATTGAGGCACCCCATTGGCTTTGATGTGTTTTTTTTTTTATTTATGTTTGTGAACAAAAAAATATGCTACCGAGACATTGGGAGTTTGCTCATCACAAGGCAAGGGTTAAAAGATTAAAATGATAGTCACAGTAGGCCGAATATATGATAATGAAATATCGCCTTTTGACACAAGATTCAAACCTAAAGCAAAGAACAAACAAATAATTAAAAAAAATTTGAAACTCGTCAGAGTGTTATCTAGCCGATTCTATTTTTACAATAAGTGATTCTACGAATCTGCTCGGTTCGTCATCTTTTTGTGTCTGCTTAAACTCAGTTGCTAGCGGATTTTCTTGCAAAATGCGGATCATACCAGCAGAATCCTTCATTCAAATTTGTTTGTTTGAGATGTCGCATCTAGGTATTGTAAGGTCTTTGACTGAGTTAATAGATAACAAAAAAGAATGTCGGTTAAGCAGACCCAGTCGCTGATTTTAAATTGATGAAGGTTTTATTTAATTCTGATCAAACTTTTCGATCAGAACGGGCTGCTAGAACCTGGATATACAAATACGAAAGCTGAACTTAAAATTCGGAGTGTAGGTAAGTTATATGGAGACGCTGAACCGGTTTAAACGTGGTTCGGAGCCATATCTCAAAAAATATTGAGATTAAAAATATTGATTAATTATTTCGAGTCTGAAATTTCACTGATTCAAGACTTTGTATTGTGTACGCAAAAAAGTTTTAGTTTTGAAGCTTTCGAACTGAAATTAAACACCGAGTCTTCTTCTACTGTACGCAACTAATATGTCGGATCGACAATTATGAAGACAGATGACTACACTCTGAAACCCGTTCTAAATGTGCCGATCCCCGTGTTTTCGTTCTCAATAGTAGGATAAGTCCGTATTTTCTTATACGGAGAACGGTGGGCTTTAGGTAAGAACGCTTTTATTGAGACCACACGTTCCGCGTTTAAAAACCATCTGGTTTTTTTTATTGGAACGGAAAAATGTTTATTGCTGGAGGTCAGCACTCCCCCGCACTCCCCGCCCCAGCCATTCTTCTCTTATAAACATAAACACCCTTCCTTTACCTAAGTTTTCTAATGTTGAAAGATAATATATATTTTTTTGTGTCTCTGGGATTTGAGAACCTGGGCCATCTTGCATGTTTTTGTCTATAACAGAAGTCTAAGACAATTCCACCAAGTTATAATGAAGTGCCTAAGCTTAGTGTTCGGTCATTTTTCAAGAACCATTTGAAGAACGAATTTTCGCAGTTCGATTGTCGGTTTAGAACGGATGGTATACTTTTGAGAACGTGGGTTTATTTCAAGAACAGAAATAAAGAGATCGGATTAGGTATAAAAGTAAGACAATTTGTGCTGCCTATTAAAACCAGGGCTACAAACCCAAATAATTTTTGCGTAGGTTCGGTTCACGGGTTCGAACCAGTATTAACCAGTTGTTAAGGTTCAGAAATTTGAGGTTCAAGGTTTTAGTCCAACGGTGTTGGTTTGAACCTTGGTTCGTCCCAAATTATTTTACTAAATAGGTATTATTTTTTGTGATATTGTTGGTCTATTTTTCTTCTTTGATCAGACTCCATATATATTAGGGTTGTAAAAGCTCGCATAACTAAAGCTAATGTCCAACAGGCAAATAATTTGCCCAAATGTTGATGAAAATTTGTATAAATGGGCCTCAATAGGTAATTTTTCCATAGCTTTAGCTTTAAGCACAGACTAGAGATATCTAGACTGAACGTATGCGCTGCTTTTTCGGTTGCGACTCTGGCGTTCGATTGTTTGAGAGAGAAAAACGCTAACGTTCGATGGTTTGAGAGAGAAAAACGCCAACGTTCGATGGTTTGAGAGAAAAAAACGTAAGAAACGGCTATTTAGACAAGTTTTCATAAAAAAAAAAATTAGGCAAATCATTTGCTTGCTTGAGACGTTAGACTTTTTTTAACCGAACCGAAAGATTTGGTTCGGAACAGGTTCAGGTTCGGCAATTTTTTTACAAAAGGTTCGGTTCAAAGTTCGGTTCACAGTAAATCAGAAGTCCGAATTCCGGGTTCAAACCGGTTCGATTTAAATCCGGTTTGCAGCCCTGATTAGAACGCCATTTTTTCTGTGGGTCATAGGACCGATCGGTCGGAAAATAAATCTTACCGAGAAACCTTATTTGTTTTGATGGTAGCGTGCTCAAATTTTGAAGTCAACAATCACATTCGTTATGATTTTGAATTTATAAACATCTGACATCTATACTCTATATATATTCTAAGGGTTAAATCAGTGCGTGCTTAAATAACATTTTCACTTCTCGCTTAAATAATATTTTTGGTAAGTAACGAGTATATCTTTCTCGTTAAGACTGATTACAAAAAGGTTTCATTTTTATACTGATAAAAGGTTCCAAACGTAAACCTTAACTTATTGATTTTGCAATCCTGTTCCGCCAAACTGAACCAAGATTCTCGGTGTGAACGATTTTCTTATTTAAAGAATACGCTGAACTCTCCTGACTTTGCACCTTCAGACTATTATATTTTTCGATTGAAAACAAATTATTGGTGGAGCGAAGATTTTTTAACGCAGTATTTTGATACTACCAGAATAAGGGTTTCAAACTTGGAAAATATCTTTTTGTATGCACTTGTATACTTATGTGACCTGCAACGAGCACCTAATTTGCGAGCTCATTAGCGCATTTACCAGGCTTGTTAGCGTTCGTCGCTCATACTGGCATCGCTCGTTAATACTCGTTTGAACATTAAATCAGAACGAGCAAGTCTTTTGCAATCACAAGGAATAATAGTTCAAGCTCATTTAAGCATGTAAGCAATATGAGCAGCTATTCAGCTAAGCTATGTCTGCAAGAACGAGAGCCGAGCGAGCGGAGCTTGTAATCTCTCGTGTGCTCCACAAATTCAAATGATGAAAGAGAGCAAAATTAAAGGCGATTATGTGTTCGCGTTTTTTTTTTTTTTTGTTTTGCGCTGATTGTTTTTCTCAATATCTTGGTGCAACTCGTGAGCAACGAGCAATAAGCTCGCTGTGACTCGCGGACAAATATATATAAGCCAAACAAGCCTTTAGACACAACGTGCTAGTTAATTAAACATACTCGCAATTTCAATGATGCGCTCGTGAACGCTCGTTGCTGGTCTCTGGCTCATACCCATTATCTTCTGTCTTTGGCGAGATTTTATATTCATAAAATGCGCACATTCGCGAAATGCGTTGTTCTGTGAGTTGCAAGCTTTTTATTATGGTATACAAATGGCCAAAGTTGATCAATAAAAGTGATAAGTTAATCAATCAATTTAAAAGCCAAAGTGAAGTAGGTTTCAACAAAAGTAATTGCATGGGGTATACTCACATTGGAAATGGTGCTGGTACTCTGCGTCATGTTGCTGCATATCAAACGCATCTGTACGTTCATCATACCTAAAATAAAAGAACATGGCAAATGTAGTAGTAGATTAAATTCAAATACTGCGGAAACAAAAACAAGCAGTTTAATTAGTTAAAATTAACACAAATTCAAAACAAACTTAACCCCAATGAAAATTACAAAAAGCAGACACACAGAGCGAATACCAAGAGCAAAACCAAGCGACATTTTATTCTAATTGCCCAGTCCAACAACAACACGAACAACAACCAGAGCAGCAATCACATACTACAGCCGCACCGAATCCTTATCAAATTTCAAATGCCTGCCATTGAAACTAACTGGCGGGAATGCCAAAAAGCAGGGAAGAGGATAGGGTTACCCACCGCAAAGTTATCACATTAAAGCCAAAAATAATTATCACCAGAGACGAGTATAAATGTCAAGCCATTCACAACTCCGGGTGTCCGACTCTCGATGCGGTCAAAGGGGCAATTTTTGTGGGTTGCTGCGGTCGTTTGAATGCGCAGCGTGAAATTTTGTATGTCACAAAAGCCACACAACTGTATGGAATTAGGACCGCCTCCCACATTCTCTGGTAGCTGACAACGCCTGTCACTGGGCATATTAAAATTGTCTGATCGCTTGCAGATTGCGGGACAACAATGGAAAAACAGTCGCAAGCAAAGAGTTTTAGAATAATTTTATTTTTTATGGCGCCTGTGGGACCACCAAGATGGGGGAAGTGTCATAATCAAATCGTCATTTTTATTTGGTCGGATACAGCAAGTATGTTGACTGACAAAGTTTTGCAAGCAGAGGAGGATTTCACACAGAAGTTCAAAACGGGGAAGTTCTCTTGGTTCATATTTAGGGTGTCTAATGAATGATGCTACATTGATAAACTTAAAAATCCTTTTTATACACTTGAAAAGTGTATATTCATTTTGCCCAGAAGTTTGTAACGCATTGAAATATTCATTTCCGACCACATAAACTATATATATTCTTGATCAGGCCGAAAAGCCGAGTTCAATTCCGTCTGTCCGTCCGTCCGTCTGACCGTCTGTCTGTTTCTACGCGAACTAGTCCCTCAGTTTTAAAGCTATCGAGCTGAAATTTTGCACAGAGTCTTCTTTTTACTGCACTGTCCGGAACCGGCCGGATCGGATGACTATATCATATAGCTACCATAGGAACGATCGGTCTAAGAACTAGTTCTAGTGAGAAAAACTTCTTGGTTTTCCATCGTAGCGTCACTAATCTTGGTATATGTTAGTTTTATATGTTTTCACATAATTCTGGAAAAATGTATCAAAATCGGATCACTATAGCATATAGATCACATAGAAACGGTCGGTCAAAAAACTACTTCTAGTGAGAAAAACGTTTTTGCTTTTCATCGTAGCGTCCCCAATCTTGGTATATGTTAGTTTTATATACTTTCACATATCTCTGGAAAAATTTATCAAAATCGGATCACTATAGCATATAGATCCCATAGAAACGGTCGGTCAAAAAACTACTTCTAGTGAGAAAAACTTTGATGTTTTCTATCGTAGCGTCCCCAATCTTGATATATATTAGTTTTATATGCTTTCACATAATTTTGAAACAATTTATCAAAATCGGATGACTATAGCATATAGCTGTCATAGGACCGATCGGTCGGAACGTGTGTTTTACTAAGAAAAGTTTTTTTATGGTATCAAATTTTTATTATCAATGATTTAACAATTTTAAATATCTGATATCAATATCCTATATATATTTTACTGGTTAAATCAGTTGGATTAAAGTTTTTCAAGTGTATTAAAACTTCGGCACAGTCGAAGTTAGCTTTGCCTTCCCGTTTTAAATTCATATACATAATTTTAGGAGCTGGATACCATTCTATTGCATGAAGTATCTTCGAGTCATATTTGTATACTTTGTACCGAAAATACAAAGGGTATATTTTGTTTGTGCGAATGTACTTTGTAAAAAAAAAATCTCTCTACATATAAGAGAGTTTGTCCTCTCTGACTGACTGATTGGCAATCAACGTAGAGCCTGAACGGTAAGAGATAGAAAGCTAAAATTTTCACAGAAGTTTTCTTATTTGTTGAAAGTGAGCACTAAGGCGGGGTTTTGGAAAATTCCACCCCTAAGGGGTGGAAAACTCCCGGAAAAGCTACAATGGTGAAAATTTTGTTTTTCATCCGATTGACTTGAAATTTGGTTTGTAGGTAAAGTAAGCGAAATAATTGGGCACCTGTTTCCCAGATTTCGGAAAATCCGCCCACAAGGAAAATGGCCGGAAAATTCTTCATGGAAAAAACTATTTGTCATCCGATTGACTTCAAACTCGGTTTGGAAGGGTGGTAAGCAGAATAATTAGACTTGAGATTTTCCGATGATGGAAAATCCGCCCGAAAAGTCGGGAAATTCCCGGAAAATTCCATAAGGAAAAAACTATTTTTCATCCGATTGGCTTCAAACTCGGTTTGTAAGGATAGAATGCTAAGTAATTGGACATGAGATTTTCAAATGTTGGAAAAGCCGCACACAAAGAAAATACCCAGAAAATTCTATATGAAAAACTATTTTTGATCCGATTGACTTCAAACTCGGTTTGCAGCGATAGTATACAAAATAAGTTGACATGAAATTTTTTGATTGTGGAAAATCCACCCACAAGGAAAATGGCCGGAAAATTCTATACGGAAAACACTATTTTTCATCCGATTGACTTCAAACTCGGTTTGTAAGGATAGTATGCAAAATAATTAGACATGAGATTTTCCAATGTTGAAAAATCCGCAAGAAAAGTCGGGAAATTCCCGGAAAATTCCATATGCTAAAACCTATTTTTAATCCGATTGGCTTCAAAATCGGTTTGTGAACACATTATAGAAAATAATTAGACATTTGATTTCTCGGTGGTAGAATTTTCGCCCACAAGCAAAAATAATGGTGGGCGTATTTCGGTTCAGTGACAATGGCTATTTGTGAGCCGATCTGAATAAAATTCGTTTTGTAAGATCTAGGGTCAGAATAAATGGAAACACGTGTTTTTTTATTTCGGGGAGTTCGCTGCAAAAATGGGGGCGGGGTGGGATCATTGCCAAACGTTTTTTTCATCATTTTAGCGGCTATACTGAAGTTGGCGAAGCGAAGCGCGCCGTGTTATATGCTAGTACTTTTATATTTTTGACTTTTTATACCCTTGCAGAGGGTATATTAAAATTGGCACGATGTTTGTAACGCATAGAAGGAAGCATTTCCGACCATATAAAGTATATATATTCTTGATCAGCATGACGAGCTGAGTTCATTTCCGTCTATCCGTCCGTCCGTCTGTTCCTATGCTATCTCCTCCCTCAGGTTTAAAGCTATCTTGACCAAACTTTGAAAAATGTCTTTAAATACAAAAACGCTGCACATTTGTCGGAATCGGCCGGATCGGATGACTATATCATATAGCTGTCATAGGAACGATCGGTCCAAAAACTAGTTCTAGTGAGAAAATCTTTTTGTTTTCCATCGTAGCGTCACCAATCGTGGTATATATCAGTTTTATATGCTTCCACACAATTCTGAAAAAATTTATTAAAATCGGATGACTATAGCATATAGCTGCCATATAAACGGTCGGTCCAAAAACTAGTTCTAGTGAGAAAAACTTTTTTGTTTTCTACGTAGCGACACCAATCGTGGTATATATTATGTTTAGTTTTGCTTCCACGCAATTCGTGAAAAATTTATCAAAATCGGATGACTATAGCATATAGCTGCCATAGGAACGATCGGTCTAAAAACTGCTTCGAATGAGAAAATTTTTTTTGTTATCAACGGTAGCGCCTTTTAAAAACTGCAAGGGTATTTAAAACATCGGCGTAGCCGATGTTAGCCTTCTATTTTTTATACCCTTGCAGAGGGTATATTAAAATTGTCACGATGTTTGTAACGCATAGAAGGAAGCATTTCCGACCACATAAAGTATATATATTCTTGATCAGCATGACGAGCTGAGTTCATTTCCGTTTGTCCGTCTGTCCGTCCGTCCGTCCGTCTGTCCGTCTGTCCGTCTGTTTCTATGCTATCTCCTCCCTCAGTTTTGAAGCTATCTTGACCAAACTTTGCAAAAAGTCTTTAAATACAAATACGCTGCACATTTGTCGGAATCAGCCGGATCGGATGACTATATCATATAGCTGCCATAGGAACGATCGGTCCAAAAACTAGTTCTAATGAGAAAAACTTTTTTGTTTTTCATCGTAGCGTCACCAATCGTGGTATGTATAAGTTTTATATGCTTCCACACAATTCTGGAAAAATTTATCAAAATCGGATGACTATAGCATATAGCTGCCATATAAACGGTCGCTCAAAAAACTAGTTCTAGTGAGAAAAACTTTTTTGTTTTCCATCGTAGCGTCACCAATCGAAATCGGATGACTATAGCATATAGCTGCCATAGGAACGATCGGTCCAAAAACTAGTTCTAGTGAGAAAAACTTTTTGTTTTCCATCGTAGCGTCACCAATCGTGGTATATATTAGTTTTATATGATTCCACACAATTCTGGAAAAATTGATCGAAATCGGATGACTATAGCATATAGCTGCCATATAAACAATCGGTCCAAAAACTAGTTCTAGTGAGAAAAACTTTTTTGTTTTCCATCGTAGCATCACCAATCGTGGTATATATTAGCTTTATATACTTCCACACAATTCTGGAAAAATTGATCGAAATCGGATGACTATAGCATATAGCTAAAAACTAATTCTAGTGAGAAAAACTTTTTGGTTATCAATGGTAGCGCCTTTCAAAAACTGCAAGGGTATTTAAAACATCGGCGTAGCCGATGTTAGCCTTCTATTTTTTTTTTTTGTTGTTGAAACGTTTTACTATTTTGGTGCCAAAATTATAAATAAATTTTGTAAAAAAAAAAATAATAAAAAAAAATTGTCTTATAATTTTGATAAGGACCTTAGGGTTTGAAATCTCATCGATATCAATTGTAGTATTTCGATTTTACTATCGTTAAAACTAGTCAACTTTTCTGATTGTCGTGCTGTGTAAAAAGTAAATTTTGTCCCAAAAGCCACAGCACCTATTTACTTATTGAGCTTCCCTCGTAAATATATGGCAACTATTCTTTACCCACATTGTCTGTATATTTGCCTAGCATTAAATATTCATGGTTTGTATGCAAAAAATGCTCTTAACTGCAGTAAGATTATTTTACCGCATTATCTTGTAGACCTTCTTTTTTTTTTGCAAGTACTTGCCCATTTTTTCTACATATTTTTTTATAATTTTTCCACCACTTTGCAGAAACAAAAAAAATCTTAGTTAAAAAAGGACGACAACGGGGGCAACAGAACAAAGGAAAAAAATCCAGCGACAAAAATGACGCGATAAAACACCAAAGGGGAGTAAGGGACTGTACGTTGGGAAGGCAAGTGGTGCAGATAAGCGAGAAGCAAGTGCATTGGGCTGTGCGCCAATTCTAATGCGATTTTCCCATTTTCCAGCAAAACAGCCCAAAAGCAAGTTCTAGCACTCAAAAAAAAAACAGAGAAAAGTAAACAAAATGGCGTACATTGGACGGAAATGCGCGTGTTGCACTAGCGGAAGGGGAAGCGGAAACGGAAGCGACAAGCGACAACCGTACACGAGCTCTTCTCTTAAGCAAGAATAAGTGCACGCGGATACGAAAATTAAATTAGCCAGTAAAGTGAAGGACAGACTTACCTTCTTTGCCACAATTGGGAGACTCGTGAGCAAAAAAGATATTGACCAGATCCTGTGAATAGTCCGTAATGGCCTTACGATGAGATCCGCATATATTCACCAATAGCTTAGTTTTGTAGTAGTCGATCTGCAAAAATAAGAAATAGAAATAGAATATATAATCATCGTTATTAAATGGTAGAAAGATCATGCACTTAAAATAAACAAGTTATAATGTCAGTCAAGCGCGACTGTTATATACTCTGTACCGGCCAAAGTTTGTTTGAGACTGACAACTTTTAAATATGCCGCCTTCGGCACAGCGCTCCCCAGTGTAAGCGATATCCATCTAGGTATTGTATTTAAAATTTCCTTGCTAATCGCTTGCAATTCTCAAGCGTTTTGCTATAAGCAAAAGGCTGATATACAAGACAAAGCTTAGATGATAAAAGTACTGAATTCGGCGCTGACAAATGCACAAATGGGCAGCTCGTTATGCTGTTTTACAACAACGGCATAAATACAATTTATTTGTTTGAATCTTACCTCAATTTTTCCATCTTTGGTAAAGGATGCATTTTTAAAGTTGAAACGCTGACCCAACTCGTCATGCACAATGTCACAGGTATCGGCACTGAAAGTGCAATCATGTGGCGGACAAATGACACTCGTCTCCCAGTCAAACCTATACGCACAATCTTCAATCGAACGCAGCACAGGTTGTCCCTATTTGGAGGAGAGAAAACGAGACGGAGAAAGAAAGTTGAGAGGGTTAATACATATTGCAGAATAAAAGCCATGACATGACCTGGCATTTGGCCAAATGGAAATCGCCTATATGTACACAAGTGTGGTTGATTCTTATAGTACTTACCCGTCCGGCACGCATATTGCAACTGAAATGAATGCGTGTGGATAGATCCGTGGCTTTGTCTGTGGGGCAGGGATCTCCTTTTACATAAATCAGCTCAGCCGTGGTACGATTAAAGCCCATCAGCGAGACCATTGGAAAGCCCAGACTCTGGAGGAATTAAACGGAGAGAGAGAGAGAGAAGTAAGTGGCCAAACACTTGTGAAAATGTTTTACTTTCTGTCTGAGATTGCAGCAAATAACTTGAAATCCCTGTCTGAGCCACGCACACGTTTGCGGACAGACAGACAGGCCCACATATCGATGCGATGATAACTGGCACAGTAACGGACACAGAACCGGCACAAACGACAGTTTAATGGCCGGGCCAGCCAGCCGACAAATATGGCCGAGTTCAGTTTAAGACACAGGAAACAAGATTAAAGTGTTGTCTGCAGTTTTCCTAAGCATCGCTCATTTTGTCGCCTGGAATTGGCAATCAGGCGGCAGCTAAACGTTGCCAGGACATCCAGGACTAGCCCAGCTAACAACGTGAGTTTAATGCGCAAAAAGCAGATGCAGTCGTGCATTGGCGTTCGAGTGGCACAAGATTTATGTCGATGGCGGCAAACATTGCACATGCTGTCGTCTCATCCTAAACGTATTAGTAACTGCTAGCTCATCCCATTTTGTATGCAGTTCAGGGAATATTTTAGAAGTTTACTTTATTATTTACTAGCGCAATACCCGGCCTTGCTCGGGTCCTAAAAATGATTAGGATATTTTTCTTTTTTTGCGCAATTCCTTAATATTTGCAATACAGTTATGAGAGATTTCAGAATAATTCTGAGCTAGTTTAAAATATCTTGAAACCGGTTTCCACTTTTGAAATGGTTTACATTAATTCAGAGTGGTTCAGGAAATATCTAATCTAAAATTTTAAATCTAACAGCCTGTACTCAAATGAGATTAAAAATTTTGTTCGGCATAATACTTTATATAAATAGAAACACTTTCTAACAGATTTGAAAGCTGAATGCTTTTGAATAGCTTCCTAATTTTTATGAAGTACTGTGGTAAACTAAATTTTTATTTTATCTGAGTAAAGGCCTTAAAGATTAAACTTTTTTTTATTTTTGATTTCGTTTTTGAGAGTTTTTATATCTACACTGGTCGGCACAATTATTTTGACAACAATTTTTTCATAATAACTTTGAAACAAAAAATCTGAAAATGTTGAAATTTTTATGGCAAACTAGTACAGAAGAGAGCTTTCAATAAAGCATAAGAAGTTCACAATTGGATGCTTGCATAGGAAAATTAAAATAAAAATGTACAATTTGGTTTGGCATAATTATTTTGACAAGATTTGAAAATTGATTTATTCTCCAAACAGGAGCTACAATGCTAAATGAGTTATTGATTATAGATGCATTTTTCACGCTGAATCCGAATCTGGTTTCAGAGTTCCTATATCTTTAATGGATTAGCTGCAAATTGAACCTTAAAATGCCAAAAATGGCTAATTTGGCCATTTTCACCAAGCCCTAAGTAGTAGAATATCGCTTATTTTGTATTTCGAATTTTTACATGTCTTAGTGCTTACCAGTATCTTCATAATCCAGTTACTACATAAATCATTTTATAAGTTATAAGTTCGTAATCGATCTGCACAATATGGCTGATTTATATGCAAATTAATGAAAAAGTTTGAAAATTCTGATTTATCGACTTGTTTATTAAGAAAAACACTTAATTTTAGAAAAACGCACGTAAATAAATATATATTTCTGAATTTTGGGGCGATCCCGCCCATTTTTTAATTTCACTAGAGCGCTAGGGTATTTTTCAAATCGAAATTTACTCAATATTTGTGGCCGATAAATCAGGTTTCGATGATACCTTATTTACTCAGAGTATAAAGCTTTTCTATAAAAAATCAGATGTATAAAATAAGCGAAATTCTATGACGTAGGCCGATGGGGAAAATGGCCAAAGTATGCATTTTTGGCATTTTTAGGTTCAATTTGCAGCTAAACCATTAAAGATATAGGATCTCTGAACCCAGATTCGGATTCAGCGTGAAAAATGCATTTAGAAGCAATAACTCATTTAGCATTTTAACTCCTCTTTCGAGAATAAATCAATTTTCAAATCTTGTCAAAATAATTATGCCAACCAAATTTTACATTTTTATTTTAATTCTCTTATGCAAGCATCCGACTGTGAACTTCTTATGCTTTTTTGAAAGCTCTCTTCTGTACTAGTATGCCATAAAAATTTCAACATTTTCCGATTTTTTGTTTCAAAGATATTATGAAAAATTCTTTGTCAAAATAATTGTGCCGACCAGTGTATATGGAATGGTGTCTGCTCTTCAAGAGGCACCGATTTAATTTTGAACAATTATTTTAAATGTGAAAATGTTGAAAAAAAAAAAAGTTCTTACAAAATCGGATTTAAAGTTATAAACCGAACCTTAATTCGGTTTCAGGTTCGGGAGGTCAATTATTAACAAGGTTCGGTTCAAGAGACGCAATATGCCTGAACCGAACCGGTTCTAAGCAGTTCGGTTGTAGACCAGTTTACAATCATGGATCTTATAAACTTACAAACATACATTCACTTTTATATACGTATATGTTTGCACGGGGCAAACGATTTCATTGAAAAGTTTAAATCTGAACCAAAGTGTCGAATTGACCTTCATCTAAACGCAATGCTCATTAGCATTGAGAGGACTAATGGGTGCGTGGGAGGAAATCAGAGCTGACCCAGACTTGGGGGCGCCAGCTTACCGGCTTAGAACAAGGCAAGGCAAGTTTTTAGTAACTTACTGTGCAAAATTTATTGAAAAACTTTCTTATCGCATTTGAACAAGCCAAGCAACTGCTTCTACTATGTGGGAGTGTGAATGTGTGTGCTTGTATTCCTCTGTGATTATTTTCGCTTTTTTTTAAGTTTTGTGAACTTTTCTCTTAAGGGGAAAAAATACAACAGAAAGTAACTTAATTGTTTGCAGATACAAATAAATAAGTTGTAAAAAAAAAAAAAAAACAAATAAACGGGCGAGAGCCAGAAATAAAGAAGGAAGAAATCTTAACTTGGTTAGTTGAAAACTTGCTCAGCAGGCGAGGTCTTAAGATTGAATACTAATTGAAAGCCCTTAGAGAAAATAACTAATTTAAAATTGCTGCAAAAAATGCTGAAGGGAATTTTAGGCAACTGCAGTGCCGGCAGAGGTGTTGAGCGAAATTGTTGGTACACAAATGCAACCTAATTATATTTTGACCCCACGTACATACACTCCCCGCTAATAGAATAGAACACCACTTATGTATGTCTGTTTCCAAACCAAGCATGCTATAGACTTACTTTTTTATTTTAATTAAAGGTCATTTAATTGTTGCAACATATCTAGAAGAAAGACTTAGCGACAAAGTTTAAAGTATTATCAAAAAATTATTTACCATTATTTATTATTTATTATTCGCCACTTGAATAGGACACTATAACGATAGAGCCATTTTAGAGAATTTTAAACACAAATTCCGCTTATCTCCTAGGTTATTAAAGTACAGGGTTGCCCATATTCGACGGACCCATGTTTTTTTTTTTTTTTAAAAAATCAAAGAAAAAAATAAAAATTTGGCGGTTGGCAATCTTAATCATTAAATTTGTTCCAAGTAGATTTGTTTACATCAATTTTTGAATATGATATCTCTCAAATGGCCGCCTCTGGCGTTGATGGCGTATTGTGCCCTTTTTGCAGCATTTTCCATCGTTTTCGCCAACATTTCGGCCGGAATAGCGGCTATTTCTTCACGAATGTTGTCCTTGAGCTCTTCTACGGTCCTTGGCTTGTTAACGTAAACCTTTGACTTCAAATATCCCCACAAGAAGAAGTCAGGCGGCGTCAAATCGGGCGAACGCGGTGGCCAGTCCAAATCACCACTTTTCGACATCAAACGGCCCAGAAACAATTTCTTCAGAAAATCGGTTGTTATGCGACTTGTGTGCGGTGGAGCGCCGTCTTGTTGAAACCAGAACTGCCTCATACGCTTTCGACGAATAATTGGCATCACAAAATTGGTCATCATGTCGCGATAACGCTCCTGGTTGATGGTAACAGCATGGCCATTTTCATTTTGGAAGAAAAACGGCCCAATGACCGTTTTCGCACTAACGCCGCACCAAACTGTGACTTTTTCGTCATGAAGAGGCACTTCTTGAATCTCCTGAGGATTTTCAGTGGCGTAAATACGGCAATTTTGCTTATTTACGGTCCCATTCAATGTGAAATGGGCTTCATCGGACATGATAATTTTGTTTTTTTGAGTTTTCACAATTGACTTGTTCTGTTGAATGTAAATTTCAACTATTTCAGAGCGCTCGCGTGGCGTGTATTGTTCCATGGTAAAAATCTGCTTGGACTGACGCTTTAAACGCGGTATGTCATTAAGCGATCTGACATCTCTGTCAAAAGTTATGGCGTTGCCAGATGGGTCCGTCGAATATGGGCAACCCTGTATTTTAGATTTTAAAAAAAGTTTTGAAAGTGTGTTGAGCCACCTTTCTGCTCCAACACTTCACACATCCGGTTTGGCAGGGCTTCATTCAAATCGCCCAAATAATTTAAAGAAATCGAGTTCTAAGCTGATACTATGGCTTGGATTATTTCAGGTATTACTGAATATTGTTGTCCTGATCCATCCCCAGACATTTTCGATAATGTTTAATTGCTGTGAGTAAATCGGCCAGTATAATAGCTTTATATTTTGGCTCTTTATATACGATTTAACAACCTGGACTGAATGCATTGGCGCATTATCAAGTTTGTAAAAGGGTTATGAAAGTATGGAAACGTCTCTTTCAATATACCATTGCAAGACAACGCATTCAGTGTAAATGACAAAAATTTGAATTTTTCGGTGTTATAATACGAATTGGTCCCCCACACCATTACAACTCCAATTTTGACATGTAGTCGGTCCAAATAATGAGTTTCTGTTCGGAGATCATGGAATTAATCATTTTTATCGTCAGAATAGGCCACTCGATGCTACTTCGCTGCGCAGATCACATGTGCGAGACAAAAACTGAAGCCTTCGAACCGGGTTAAGAGGTGGCTTCTTCATGATTTGGAATCCTTTTATATGTTTAGCACTCGAAATAACGCGTCGCATAGTTGTAAAACTGCCCTTAAAACCAAATTTTTAACTGATTTTTGACAGAAGGTCGAGAGAATTTAACGCTTTCTTAATATAAGTCACCTTTCCCCATTAGCAAGCGCACTGTATATAAGACCTTTCATTTTTTTTCCATATTCAGACTCATTTATTCCTGATCAAGAAATAAAGAAGGAAGTCGGAAATGAATATTTCTATGCGTTACAAACTTCTGGGCAAAATTAATATACACTTTTCAAGTGTATAAAAAGTAAGAGCACTATAGTCGAGTGCCCCGTCTACGAAATACTCTGTACCTTTTATTTTGTATATTTTTATACGCATATATAAACATACAAGTACAGGCAGCTGACGCTTACGACACCGCAGCAGCGACGACGCAGTCGCCCGCTCCCCTGCCTGTTAAATGATTAAAAAGCATAAAATCTAAAGAAAGAAACAATTGTGCATTTAAAAATTTCAATACGATCCAGAAAATATTTTCGGAAATATACCCATATTTGTAAAAACGCTTCAGGGCTACAGAAACATTATCTTCTTTTACACATGACTAACTGACTTTACCAACTTAAGTTGCTAAAGTCGTATTACCATTTCTGAAGATCTAATCGACGATCAAAAAATAATTAAAGTTTTAATCAGTTTAGAAGACTCCGAAAATCATTCCAAGAATAAAGAATGGCTTGTCGACAACATCAACGCGACCTTTTAGAAGCTACTGGAATAGACGACATTATACAAGTTGAAGAAGAAAAATATGTAACCATGAGTAAACTTCTTCTGAAACTATATACGCGATTTTCACAAAACGGTGTTCAAGTCGATGATCACTAGACTTAAAAAACGTCTCAACCGATCGATCTGAAATCGTTCGGGTCTGACTTTGTTTTCTACTCCGTGTCTAAACTAAACTACTGGGAAAACTCACTCTCTCTCTCTCTCTCTCAAACCGTTTCGAAAAATACTGGTTTTTATCCTTACGAAGACATGAGAATTCAACGGTTTGCTTTTTCTCGGTGAAATAAGGCATAATGGCATCCCAAATAAGTATTTTTTCTATGCAGAAAAAAATTCAAATTGAACGAAACCAGACGAACCGAAATATGTATGTAAAACAGCTGACCTAGGAACGATTGGATTGAAAAATTTTTTAGTGTTCAGTTAAAGCGTCCTTAAACTTAGGTGTTATTAATATTAAACAAATAAATACTTGATTTGAACAAACCTGAGGTCGAATGGGCTAAAGCCCAGCCATTCTTTTAGCTTGTTCGAATTTCAACGTTAAAGTTTTAGATAATCTATCCAATTGCTACTGACTCACAGCTGTCCCCAATTGCTAGTGAAGGTGATTGGTTGTGGGGTCGATCCCACAAATTAGTCGCTCTGGCTTTTATAAATAGTCTCTGAGATCTAAGTTATTCTTACAGACAGAAGGAAGGACAGACTCGACTATTTATGCTGACCAATAATATATATACTTTAAAGGGTCGCAGATGCTTCCATCTTACTGTAGTCGAAATTCTTTGTATTTAACGGTCAAAAGCGACAACAAAAACAAGAGAAAGTCACGGCAAAAATGCGGCAACGTAAACTTCGGCTCCTTCGGGTATACCTCCTGCCAGGATAGAACAAAAAGGGAAAGCTTAAGTTCAAAAGCAATAAAAATTTGTGCAAGTTCAGCGTTTGACTTGAGACACATGCCAATGGCGATGACGATAAGAATGGCAGAGCGAAAGCGTTAACCATCAAATGCCCTGCAGCAACATTCCAGTCAAGTCGCCCGGACCTAGGCAACTGGGCGCCTGTCATGTGACAAAGCACATGCTCAGAAATGCGTGGACTACGACAATAACTGGGATAATAATGGCAACGATATGACGACAATGGCTTCAAACGATGTGGTCACAGGGCACATACGTACTGCAGAGAATGTAATGTTTACACAGCAATTCGATCAATTTCATAATTAATATTCCCGTCCTGCGGTAACCAACACATTTGATGATGTGTACCACCACCCATTAAGTATGACCGGAAGTGCGATGCAAATTTGTCGACCATTAACTGGTTGCAAACGGGCAAAGGGATGGAGAAAGGGGAGGGCAACAAGGCATTGGCATGTCAGTCACAGGGGCCATTGGCAAATTTGCAGTTGCACAAGTCAAATGCTGAGTTCAAGTTGACAATGGAGACACTGCATGCCAATGAACAGGGACTTGCTGGCGAAATGCAAGAAAAAATCAAACGTGTGGAGCCAAATGCAGATCCTTAAGTCGCACAAGTCAAGCGCAAGTCGTTGGCTAAAGATATATTGGTACAGTAAAAATCACTTTAATTGAACTTACTAAATTAAAATAAGAAAAATTAAATTCTTTAATTTAAGACCATAAATTTATTGAAACGATGCCAATTGATTACACTGCACACTGGCTCCAATTGCCAAAATTTTGGCATAAATTAAAAAAAAAAATGTTGGAATATAAGAAAACAAGTTAATTGCCCTTAAAGGTAATAGAACCATGTACCAAAATAACAAGTTAAAAATATTTGCGGTGGATCCCTGGAATTTTCGCACGACCCTGAAGTTGAGTTTTTTTTCTGCAATCATTTTATTCTGCTTTTGTTGCTGCAGCAAGTGTACTTTAAAATGATGAAATCAGATATTAATATCAAGTTTAATAATTGTCTTTAAATGGAAAATTAAGCGTCAGGTATGTGATGTTGCTCTGCTGTTTTTTAGACGAACCTAACCTAAAAGTCACGAGTTTTGCGGAGTAAAAAGTTTTAAGCTACTCCAGTATTCTCGCACCTAAAGATGCAAATATGTTTGTCTGAATGTATATAATATAGCATAACCAACCGCATTTGCTCATTTTTGCTCGTTTGCGAAATATTTGTTATTGTTGCAGGCAACTTTGAATTTGAACACGCTGAAATGTTTCCAAAATGGATTGAAGGTGGTCGTAAATCGCAGATAATTTCTGATTGGATCTTTAAAACGATTGTTAAAAAATCTTAAACCAATGGAAAATCAAATAATTCTAATCGAAATCTGTTACTATACCGCTTATATTAAAAAGAATCTGACAAAATGCATTAGGCTCGTTGCAAGATTCAACCAAGAACATTATAAATGGCTTTAACCAAGGTCGACGAGGAAGATGATTTATTAGGAAATGCCAAAGGACGCCCATTTAATCTATGAAGAAGGTGGAATGCGTTTATAAAGAATAAAAGCTCCAAATATTTTCATAAAGCAAAGTCAATACACTTATTTCTCACGTAATCAAAAAATTTTAGGTACAACATTTTATTAAACTTTTTTAAAATTGTTTAATATATCGTTTGTTAAAAGAAAATTAAGCTATATTATGCAGGAAATATTTTAATTGTATTATGTGAACAAATTTGGAAAATTAATTTTAACATGATATCGTAATGTTATATGGGCGGTTCAGGTAGCCGTGGTCGGATCGGTCCAAATTTTTTTTCGATTCTTATATATGATATTACAATTAAATGTTCCAAGTTACAGCCCTCTAACTATATTCGTTTAATTTATGCCAAAATTTTGGCTTTTGGCGCCACTGTGCACTGTGACAGTTTAAAAAAAAAAAAAGATATGACCGAACTCGACGGTTTCCCCCGTATTTCGGGTCCTAGGAATCGAACTGCATCATTACTTTTTTGAATAATAATGATGGTTTCATACGGAATTTTTTTTTTTAAGATTTTTGTCAAGTTTGCTATTTTAAGGAAATTTAAATTTTTATAAATTTTTATAACTTCATCAGTTATTATTTTTTTGGTAAACTTTCTTTTGCCAAGTTTCTTAAAATATTTTAGGCTGAATCCCATAAATCGGACTTCTAGGTAATTTTGTCGAAAAATTCGAATCTTTTACCATTTTTATACACTTGAAAAGTGTATATTAATTTTACCCAGAAGTTTGTAACGCATAGAAATATTCATTTCCGACCCCATAAACTATATATATTCTTGATCAGGACGACGAGCTGAGTTCAATTCCGTTTGTCCGTCCGTCCGTCCGTCCGTCTGTCCGTTCGTCCGTCCGTCTGTCCGTCTGTCCGTTCGTCCGTCCGTCTGTCCGTCTGTCTGTCTGTCCGTCCGTCCGTCCGTCCGTCCGTCCGTCTGTCCGTACGTCCGTCTGTCTGTTTCTACTCAAACTAGTCCCTCAGTTTTAAAGCTATCGAGCTGAAATTTTGCAAAGAGTCTTCTTTTTACTGCACGCAACTAATATGTCGGAACCGTCCGGATCGGATGTCTATATCTTATAGCTGCCATAGAAACGGTCGATCAAAAAACTAGTTCTAGTGAAAAAAACTTTTTTGTTTTCCATCGTAGCGCCACTAATCTTGGTATATGTTAGTTTCATATGCTTCTACACGTTTCTGGAAAAATTTATCAAAATCGGATCACTATATCATATAGCTGCCATAGAAACGGTCGGTCAAAAAACTAGATCTAGTGAGAAAAACTTTTTTGTTTTCCATCGTAGCGTCACCAATCTTGGTATGTGTTAGTTTTTTATGCTTCCACACATTTATGGAAAAATTTATCAAAATAAAAAAATAAATTATTAATGATTTAAAAATTTTAAATATCTATATCCTTTATATATTTTACCGGTTAAATCAGTTGGAGTAAACTTTTTCAAGTGTATTAAAACTTCGCCACAGTCGAAGTTAGCTTTGCCTTCTCGTTTTAGTTTTGTTCGCTTAATTTCTTTTAGTGTTCCATTTTTTGTATCGAATACTTATAACAAAATTGACCGTGTTATGCCAAGTGGCTTCTGTAAAAAATCATGCCGATAAAATATTCCAATAAAACACCAAAACTAACATTTTTGAAAATTTTCAAAATATTAATTTAATAGCAATTTATTTTGTTATTTAAGCCCGCCTGGCTCATTCAGCCCAATCCGTTATTTCTCTCAACACACAAGAAACAAAAATTACAGCTATTTTTCTTGCCGACTGAAGCGAACAACAACAAATCTACTGTGGCGGCGCACAGTGGGGCGAAAAAGCCAAAATCGTGCCATAATTCAGCGGAGCCCTGTAGCAAACAAATTTGTATGCAATCTTTTTAAGGATATTAAGGTTTAAAAAAAAAACTTAAAAGTTACACAAATTTAGTGGAAAATTAATATTTTAGAACTAAAATATAAAAATATTTACCTGTTTTTGCCAATTACATTTTATTTAAACAAAGGAAGTTAAAAATTATCCAATATTGATTCTTTTTTAAAATATAAAGAGTATCCAATATGGGCATTTCTTTTCTGACGTGACGTGACATTCGTACGATAAAATATTTAAAAAAAAAATGAAAGAGACAATTTAAAATTTTATTTTTTTTGTAAGTAGTTAGTAATTCAATAGCACTTTATTTATAAAAAAAATTACAAGAATCGAGCCAGAGTATTCAAAGATATAAGTAAAAATATGCCCTGACGTGACGTTACTTAAAACGGAAGTGGGTTTTGACTCGGATAACTAAATTGCAAAACTCTGCGAATTAAGAAACTCTTTTTGTATGAAACTTTTTTCAGCAGTTTTTAGAATAATATAAGTTTATTTTCCAATTTACCAAATATAAATCTCGTTTCTCGTTCTTTTTTTATTAGCTTCTTTATATCTGACGTGACGTTACTGACGTGACGTTACTTAAATTTCATTTGGCAATTTTGTAGTGAAGAAAATTTTTCTTAAATTATTTAATGGAACAAAAAAATCAATTTTAATTGTAGCTAAAGTTTTGCGAAAAGAGTGGAATTGCTCAATGACTCTTAGAGCTGTAAATTGAAAAGAAAAAATGCACTGAAAAACTGGCCAAATCGTGAATTTGTACTTTCTAGCCCGATATATTGCTATCTGTACTAAGGAACTCTTTAAACTCTTTAATTAAAATAATTTTGCATATTTACTTTTTTTAAATCACGCAAGAAACAACTTTTAATGAAGTATTAATTTTTCGGTCATGGTAGACTTTTCTGCGGAAATGCCCATATTTCCGTAGGAATAATCTAGCAAAATTTTGCATAGATAGATTTTAGAGATTATTTAAAAAAAACTGAAACACAACTAATTTGTTCTTTTATTTAACATTTTACTCTATTCCTCATCGCTACTTTCCAAAAAATCACATAAATTGAAGTTTTCCTCTTAAGGTTTAGGTACATTTTGCCATAACTTTAAGGCTGATTTTGGCATTTGAATTTTTTCGTGACTTTTTAAATGCCTCATGCTAAAGGATCCAAGGTTATCAACATTCTATTTGGAACTTCGAGGTTGCATTTTTCAAGAATGCATTTATTTGAAAAATGTTCTCAGTAAAATTTATGTAAGGTTAATACTATCTTATCTTTCATCATCCCTTTGAAATTTTTCAAATATTTCTTTCCGCTCAAAAGTTTACTTTTTGCAACGCTAAATCGGCCAAACGAACCACTGTGCGGCGCCAGATGACGGCTCAAGTTTCAGCAGCGACGAAATCTGATTTGTGTCTACACTTGAAGAAATAGAAATAGTGAAGTAGCGCGACTGCTCTTGAGGTGAGCTACTTAAAATAATTTGCATTGAATTGTGTGACAGGAAGGCAGATCGGTTGCTGAATGTAAAATATTTTATTTGCTGATGTCGATTTAAAAAATATGCAAAGAATTCCTGTTGTTGTTGTACATGTTATTGCATTGCCTGCCCTATTGTTCGAATTGGTTGCCCACCGCTGGCTTAATGCTTAAAGCCGATTAAGCTGACTATCTAAACCAGGTCGTTGATGCTTTTACAAAATTAACCACAGTTTTAATATCCCTTCTGCAATGGTATAAAAACCTCGATCAATTTTGTAATACCAAGGCTACAGCCGGTCTGAAAACGAACCACTGAGAACCTTTTTGGTCCGTTTTTATTGAAACCCCCCAACCGAAACTTAAATGTATAGTGGCTTTTCGAAACTGAACCCGAATCGGAGCTCCACATTTCAAGAAATGGTTCGGTTCAAAAAATAGTTCCAAACCACTATTTATACTCAGTGGATGTAGGATGTTTTCATGAATAAATACAAATAAAACAAGTAAGAAAGTCGGTCAAGCCCGACTGTAATATACTCTGTACCTGTTTGTACGAAACTAATAACTTTAAAGTGTGAGGTTTTTTTAAAATCTGGGGGTGGCATCTCTTTTGACTATCGTTCATCTGGTTGAAAAACGATGTATGGGGGCTCGATAAGTAATGATGAGTAGAATTACCCTAGTACAAACCCGTAAAATTATAAAATTTGTATTTAATTTCCTATTAACATAAACGTATCTATATTAGTCACGCAGGAATCACGCGTGATTTCTGACCGCAGGCCATCTCAATTACATCGCTCCTCTCATAGTAAGGTCCAATTGGGAAATTACCAGTTAGCTATTGCCTTCTCGCTCTCTCGTGCAAGTATAAGAAATATATGTTCCATACACCTCAAACCTCTATCTCTTACCATCTCTGAGATCTCTTCGTTCATACGGACAGACAGACGGACAGACGGACAGACAGACAGACAGACGGACAGACGGACATGGCTATATCGACTCGGCTGTTGATGCTGATCAAGAATATATATACTGTATAGGGTCGGAGATGCCTCCTTCTGGCTGTTACATACATTTGCACAAACCCAATATACTCTGTGTACCTTCGGTACAGAGTATAAAAATGAGTTTGTACAAATGTCTATTACAGCCAGAAGAAAACATCTCCGACTGTACAAAGTACAATATAAACATATATTCTTGACCAACAGCCAAGTCGATTTAGCCCTGTCCGCACAGATCACAGAGATGGATCGAACTTCTTACTTGTTTCACTTGTAAGTTTTAAACTGCATACAGAACTGAACAAATATTTTTTTCAAAAATCATTTATAAGTGGTGATGACTGTATGGACGGAACCATGGATATGGCAAAGTATATGCAATGGTAGCACATTAAAATATGTGGCAGCATTGGCGGGTGCCAATGGAGGCAACCGCGTTCGACAACTGTCAATGAGTGGGCTTGGCATGGCATGGCATGGCCTGGCCTGGCAGTGGGTTATTCAAGTGCACGTCAGCAGCTAGAAGCACATTTCCGTTTCCGCACACGAAATGCGCTGAAAACGGAGCATTTTCAAAATGCAAAACGTGGCTCAAAATGTCAACAGACAAAAAGAGAGAGAGCGAAACAGAGGGTGAGTGGGAGATGGAGGCAGATTCTTGGGGCTGTGAAAATAAAGCAATTTAAATCTAAAATAGAAAAATATGGAAAAGCTAATTTTGCAGCAACTCAATGTATACATGCCCTTGCAATCAATTATTATTACTAACAAAGAGCACGTCAAAAAAATTGTTCGATAATATTTAATAATAATTATAATTAATAATGGTTTGCTTTATTGCCAAATAATATTTACAACAATTTTGCTTAAAGCTAGCAGTTCAGTGGTAGTCAGTGATTAGATATTCATCTTTACATCTGAGATAGTATAATTTCGATATATTTTCAATTTACATTTTTGGATTATTTAATTTAGAGTTACCCAAGGAAAAGGCAAGAGAAAAAAACCTTGGTTCGATATTATTTATAAAATGACAATTTACTATCAACGAATTATCTCGGAGAAATAAATAAGCTTACTGCCAGATGGGTGCCGCATTAACTCACATTCTAGATCAAATGCAGACGAGTGAATAATTTTAAAAAAACTCGATACATATGGAAATTTTTAAGATGTTTCGCAATCAAGGCTGAGACATCATTTTAGAAAAGTCCTCAAAAATGAAAACAAGGTATTTTGGAAATTGTTATTGGTATGTGCTTGGAATCTAAGCGGTTACTTTGAAAGAAGTAGAACAATCAGTGGAGATTATAATTTATAACATACATTTGATTGTATTCTTAGAATCGAAATCGCTTGCTTCTTTACATTACAAATTCCAATACAAAATGATAATAGCCTCTGCAAGGGTATACAAATACATAATCATGACGTTATACGTTATTTCGAGGCTAGCGGCATGCGAACAAAGCTGAGGGCACTTTGTAGAGGGAGGCCCCCCCATCCAATGTCCCATAGCCAGCAAACGGAAATGCTTTACAGAGCACGTCGCCGTTGGCAACGCCTCACTTTGCCTCTCCACCCCATTTTCACACACGGAGGCTTGCCGACCGCTAAAAGCCGTTTTTACAGATATTTTTGCATCATCCCCCACCAATTTCAGAGCCCTATTTGCGTTATCCTTCCGTACAGTGTCGTTACGTTACGCGAAACGTTACGCTGACCTTACGTTTTGTTGAAATATTTCACTCGCGTGCCATGGCGTTTCTATCGCTCCTCCCCATTTTCGCAATACCATTTCCATCGCGTACGTGCTTATTTTTTTAGCAACTTGAACAATGTTTTTGCTCCCGGGAAATTTGTGCAGCTTGTGATAAAAGTTGATGGTGGGGGGGAAGGCAAGGCATATGAAAAGGTAGCCAAAAGTGTGGCCTCCACAGAACATGCATTTATTGTCGCATGCAAAGATTGAGGGGCCTGGTCAAAAACATTATAATTTATTTTACTTTCGCCTGAAAATCCAAAGGCCGGAATTCGGAAGACTAATAGAAGCGGCACAAACACAAGCGGTAATTTGTCAGAGAGAGAGGATAGGAGGGAAAGACGAGCGCTAGATGCCAAGCAAAAACATTATATCGAACCTTGACTGGATTTATAAGTACTATAATTTGTTATATAGGCCAGTAATAGAGGATCACATCTTGCTAGGGATTAAGCGATCGATGGACAGCTGAAGGAGACCGCACTAGGGTCCTCGTACACACGTTTCTTGAAAATTAAAGGCCAGGACGCCTGAAATATGTGGTCAGCGGGGAAAACATTCAAATTGTTCATGATATAATACGTCCTGTTCGGCGAACCAAAGCGCTCATATGCGGCTATAAACATTTTACGCAACATCGAGATTGCCTACGATAGACAACAAGGGGGTACGGCTATCACTTACGAAGCAGTGTTTGGACCCTTAGTAATTTTTGATTCGAGTCGTTACCGTTGAGCAAATCTGTATACAGAGACAAAAAAAAAGAGTCACACCAATGGACTTTTTCAAAGACAGCAAAAACGGTTCTATCGGCCGGAAATGCACACAAATTTTTAACAAAAGGGGCGTATTTGGCTATCGACCCTTAGGCGTGAGGCAGAGTCAAATGTTAAATAAAAGCGTGCAGCACTGAAATTAGTCGGGCGATGGAGGCTCAGAATAAAACCGTTGCCTGGAAATGTCAAAAAAAAAATTTTAAATCTAAAAAGTCAACTTGGTTTCAAAAACTTAAAGGCTGGATGATTTGCCAGCTAAGTTAGCACCCATGGACAAGCTAAAGTCTACTTACGACAACGAAATTTCTCTTATCGGCAAGTTGAAGGGACTTTTCTACCATTGAACAGGAAAATTAATTGAAAAAATTATGGAGAGAAAACCATATGAGCTTTTTCAATAAGGTTTTTTGCTTTGTGTAATTAATTAACTATTACCATTGATAACAAACAACTTTTTCTCATCAGAACTAGTTTTTAGACCGATCGTTCCTATAACAGCTATATGCTATAGTCATCCGATTTCGATAAATTTTTGCAGAATTGTGTGGAAGCACATGAAACTAATATATACCTCGATTGTTGACGCTACGACGGAAAACAACAAAGTTTTTTCCACTAGAACAAGTTTTTGGACCAACCGTAAATATGGCAACTATATGCTATATCATCCGATTTTGTTAAATTTTTGCAGAATTGTGTGGAAGCACATAAAACTAATATATATCACGAATGGTGACGCTGCGATGGAAAACAAAAAGTTTTTCTTACTAGAACTAGTTTTTGGACCGATTGTTCCTATGGCAACTATGTGCTATAGTCATCCGATTTTGTTAAATTTTTGCAAAATTGGGTGGAAGCATTTAAAACTAATATATATCACGATTGGTGACGCTATGATGGAAAACAAAAAAGTATTTCTCACTAGAACTAGTTTTTGGACCGATCTTTATAGATAGCTTTAAAACTGAGGGAGGAGATAGCATAGAAACAGACGGACAGACGGACGGACAGACCGTCAGACAGAAATGAACCCAGCTCGTCATACTGATCAAGAATATATATACTTTATGTGGTCGGAGAGGCTTCCTTCTATGCGTTACAAATATCGTGACAATTTTAATATAGAGGGTATATTAAAAGGGTATAATTATTATCAAGAGATTTATATATTATAAATTATAATCGTTACGGTCCCTGGTGGAAATAATAAAGTAATTCACACAAGTAATTCAAATTTTCAACAGGAAATAATCTAAATAAATGATTATCGCCCGTGTAAGTCACGAAAAATCAGTTATACCATCGTGACTATCCAACATGTCATTCCATCGCCAACGGCGGCTTCCGCCACTATCAAAACTAATGCGCAGGGAATTTAGCTAAATACATACATAAAAGTTTTAGAATTCGCGGCTCAAAAAAGTAATTTCAAGTGTTTTATTTTATAAAAATATAAAATCGAAACCGATATATCTTTCGGTTTAAACCCTGATCAAAAGTTCTTCTTGCTATGCCAGCTACTCAAGTAAGCTTAGAACGTTTATTTTCCAGGATAAAGTTATTTAGTATTTATATTAAATAACTTTGCAACTAATTTCTGTTGACTTAAGTTCAGTTAATTGTGAGTATTAATTATACACGATAAGTACATGAAAATATATGTAAATCGAAGACGTGTGTGTATGTTCATTAATCTTTACCGGTACCGCTATCCCGAAATAAAAATCTAAATACGATTCGGTTTCATGCCGTGGGTTTTTATAGCTGCTGCCTGTATAGCCAAGATTTAACCAATTATTGCATTCATTTGTCAGCTTTGCGATTGTGGGGCGCAGTAACGTTTTGTGTCCATTTTGTGGGATGCGCAGTAATCTCATTTCAAGCAAATTTCATTGCATACTTTTGTGGGCTTAAGTATTTAAGCAGAGACTAACCAGTATAACAGTCTTACAGTCGCACAGCTGGGCGGTTGAACTGTTGGATAGCTGGGCAGGAGGGATACTTTTTGGCACTAGACATACTTTTAGCTTGCTTTACTGTTGCCCTCTTAGTCTGCAACTGTCAACGGCAGACAGAACGAATTCAGAGTCGTGGTCAAGTCCTCTTAATGAAGCAAGCAAATCCACTGGTCACAGCACGGGATGGGGGCCGAGAGTGGAGCTTAGCAATTAAATTGCTGCATATTTAATGCATGAATGGCGCCACAATTTTGGGCATTTGACCAAATGGCCCAAAGACGGACATATTGAAACGATTTACCCTGTTCACTTGTAAGGGAGAGAGATGAACCCCAAAACTGACACAAATTACGACCCACACACACACACGCTTTGGGGCATGCAAAGAGAGCTCTAAGTACATAAGCCGCTTTCCCTTAGGTGAGAGCCACCTTCGTTCATTTAATACTCACTTGCTCCTCCTCGGGGGCTCCGGACGCCGACACTTTGGCCATGCAAGCCCCAGAACCGCCGGCACAGCCTAATTGGTATTTCGGCACTAATGGACGGCACACATTCAAAAAGAACTGCAAAAAGAAAGAGAGAGCACAGCACAGTGTAAACGGTTCGAACTGCTACGGCATTGACAAAAGCCAGCAAATTACAGGCCCAGCCGGTCTGTTCCATATATTCCTGGGGGAAATCAACACTCACCTTGGTCGATTTGGGCACCAGCTGCGCCATGCTGGCCGGCAGGTCCACTTGAGCCTCATAGTTCTCGCTAGCGCTAATCAATGGCGTCAAGTCGATCAGCTCCTCCTCGCCGCTGCCCACTCCATCAGCTGAATCCTTCACATTGACGGTGGAGCATTTAATCTGCTCTTGGCAGGCATGCGGCGTCTGATACTGGATTAACAGCTGACAATTGGAATCCTCAATTATTTGCAAAGCACCGCCGCTGCCGCCAGCCGCATTGTCCTTCGTCGCATTGTTCGCACAGACAAATTCAATTTTTGTCGACCAGCGCGTCAGACTTGGGGCAGTGCGACAATTGGCGCCATCCTCGTATAGCAAATAGAGCGAACCACTCTGATTGAAACGCAAATGCGAATTGAAGTTGCCTAAGCTGATGGTCTCATTCTGCTCATAGCAGGCGCCTGCAAGTGATCAAAGAAATGAAAGCAAATTGAGTGTGGGGGACTTTGGAGAGTAAACTGGACAGAAACAAAAAGCCAAAAAAAAAGCAATAGGAAATGACTCGCTATGCAAAGCAAAAATCGCGAATGGACCCAGCAGGATATCAAAGGAGGAGTCTATCGTCCATCACAACATCAAAGGCGAAAGAAATTGTTCCCGCTGATTGACCATTTAGTGGGCAGTGTGTTTAGTGTTGTTTGCACTTTAACAAATTGCCATATACTCATTTTTGGGGGGAAATAGTAAAGCTTTATTATAAACAGAGTGACCAGATGAGCCAATGTAATTCAATGCTAAATGCTCCCTCAAAAGTTATTTGCTCATCAAATAGACCCAGAGCGGAAAACCCTCATATTTAAGAGAAGTCATTTTACCTCTATATGGAAATGTATGTTCTTTTTAATAAAAATCACTAATTAGTTCGATGAGTATAAAAGAGCCTTTTAGCCAGGCCTGACCACGACATAGTCCCCTGGGGCCGAGCGCATTAGTGACTTCGCATGGCTATGTGAATCGGTGAGCACAAAACTAAATTTTGCAAGTGAGTCGGCTGTCGACTGTAGCTGCTCACCAATTTTTTACACATTTTTCTGTCCAGGCCGGCCCTGCTTTAAGCCGTTAACAACATCAAGCGAGTCGTCTCCATTAGCTCTTAAGGCCTCATTCCAGATGACATAAAAATTTTTTCGACACAACACTTCATATTAATAAAAAAATCTTTTGAAAAGCTCTGAAAATATGAAGCATAGTGTCGAAATAAATTTTTATGTCATCTGGAGTGATGACATGGCGCCCAGCGCCACTTGGAATAACTGGCTAAGAAGGAACGAGAGCGTAAGTTAATGTCAGCCCTGTCTAACTTCGATATACCCGTTATCAGAAGGATTATTGAAAAACCTTTTATTAAATAAAAAAAAATGAATATTAACATAAAATGTTGGGATTAATATAAAATGTTAATACTAATATTAGCTGTAAACATTAACATAAAGTTGCCAGACTGAGCACAAAGAGACCGCAAATATATGACAAATTTTTAAATTTGAATATCTCCGCTTTCTACAAATTTTACCGATTACACATTACAACACTAAGGCCCTCCGCACACGGCTCGTATCGTCATCGTAGCGTCATCGTCTTGTCAAAAATTTGACGATACGATACGATTACGATACGGCTGTTGCCGCATACAAGCATTTGACCAAAACACAGCGAACTGTAAATGATAGATTAATTAAAATATCTACGCTTGGGAAAAGCAACCAAGTTATTTTTGCCACTAAGATTAGCGTAGGCGTATAAATTTCACACATTTTACTGTGTCATAAAATACATTTAATTGATAATGGTAATAAGCCGTAAAATGAAATTTTTTTACTACATTTTTTCATTAAAAATATGAAACTCTTGAAATGTAAGAAAAAACAGCGTACGCCGCACGACGCGACTGCACTTTGCGTGTCGTCTGCTGCAGATGTTGCGACGATTACGTTAGCGTACGAGTCGTGCGTGTCTCCCTTTAAACACACGGCGCAGCAACAAATCGTATGCCTCTCGTACACCGCGTCGCATACGCTACGATACCGATACGAGTCGTGTGCGGACGGCCTAAATATAAAGTCGATACATACTTCAGTCTCATGCAATTTAGAAAAACACTTGTTGCGGACTCAAGTCACAACGGTTGGTTTAAATACATTTATTTAACTTTAAAATATAATTGGGTTTGCGGTTATTTTGTGCGTTTCAAATTAGTATTTTAACGTCCGTCCTTTTTACTTCGTCATTTTTCTCTCATGTGACCATATCTTCTTAACCCAATAATGTAGAGGCTTGATTTCAGTGTTGGAAGGTTACAAAAGTAAGATCGTAACAGTTGACAAAATAATACTTAAATGAAAACGGTTATAAATTCAAATTCAAACTTATTATACACTTGAAAAGTGTATATTAATTTTTCCCAGAAGTTTGTAACGCATAGAAATATTAATTTCCGACCCAATAAACTATATATATTCTTGATCAGGACGACGAGCTGAGTTCAATTCCGTCTGTCCGTCCGTCCGTCTGTCCGTCTGTCCGTCTGTCCGTCTGTCTGTCCGTCTGTCTGTCTGTTTCTACGCGAACTAGTCCCTCAGTTTTGAAGCTATCGAGTTGAAATTTTGCACAGAGTCTTCTTTTTGCTGCACGCAACTAATATGTCGGAACCGGCCGGATCGGTTGACTATATCGTTTAGCTGCCATAGGAACGATCGGTCGGAAAATAAGTCTTAGTGAGAAAAACTTTTTTGTTTTCCATCGTAGCGTCACCAATCTTAGTATATATTAGTTTTACATGCTTCCACATAATACTGAACAAATTGATCGAAATCGGATGACTATATCATATAGCTGCCATAGGAACGATTGGTCAAAAAACTAGCTCTAGTGAGAAAAACTTTTTTGTTTTTCGTCGTAGCGTCACCAATCGTGGTATATATTAGTTTTATATGCTTCTATTCAATTCAGGAAAAATTTATCAAAATCGGATGACTATAGCATATAGCTGTCATACGAACGTTCGGTCAAAAAACAAGTTCTAGTAAGGAAAACTTTTTTGTTCTCCATCGTATAGGCACCAATCTTGGTACATATTAGTTTTATATGCTTTTACAAATTTTTGAAAAAATTTATCAAAATCGGATGACTATAGTATATAGCTGCCATAGGACCGATCGGTCGGAAAATGTGTTTTACTAAGAAAAGTTTTTTTTATGGTATCTAATTTTTATTATCAATGATTTAAAATTTTTTTAAATT